>PITA01004009.1:0-97839 GCA_004023965.1 Spilogale gracilis
TGCTGGCTTCATAGAAAGAGTCTGGAAGTTTTCCTTCCGTTTCTATTTTTTGAAAGAGCTTCAGGAGAATAGGTGTTATTTCTTCTTTGAATGTTTGGTAGAATTCCCCAGGGAATCCATCTGGGCCTGGACTCTTGTTTTTGGGGATGTTTTTGATCACTGCTTCGATCTCGTTACTGGATATAGGTCTATTCAGATTTTACTGTAAAATTTTAAATAAGTTTGTCCATTTCTACAGATAATACCTGTAGATTTTGACTATGATTGAAGTGACTCTAGAGATCAGCTTGAGAAGAACTGATATCCTAATAAATTGAGTCTTCCACTGTGTAAGCTTGGTATATCATTGTATTAATTTCTGTCAACAGTGTTTTGTGGTTTTTGGTGCACAGGTCTTACACATACAGATAACATCAATTTTTTCCTTAAGGTAGTTCATATATTTTACTATTGTAAGTGGTATCACTTTTTAATTTTATAATTTAATTTTTATAATAAATATGTAGAAATACCATTTATTTTTCTATATTGATCTTGTATCCTGCAATTTAACAACTCTTATTTGTTCTAATAGATTTGCGTTGATCATGCCACTTGCCAATAAAGACAGTTTACCTCTTCTTTTTCAATCTGGATGCCTTTTATTTCTTTTTTTGCCTTCTTGTTCTGGCTAAGACTTTCAAAAAAATATTCAACCAAATTGGTGAGATTTAACAAGAAAGTATTTGGTTTTTCACTATTATATATTACAGTTGTTATATGGGCTTTTTTGTAGTTGCCCTCTATCAGGTTAAGAACATTCCTTTTTTTTGTAAGTTTCCGGAGACATCTTTCTTTCTTTCTTTCTTTCTTTCTTTCTTTCTTTCTTTCTTTATCAAAACAAGATGATGGATTCTGTCAAATGCTTTTTTATACATCTATTAAAACGTGGGTTTTTCTCTCCTATAGTCTGTTAATAAATCATACATTGTTCATTTTCAAATGTTCAATGAGCTTTGCATTTCTGGCACAGGAATATATTTACTTTTGAAAAGGATGTAGAAGCCATCTTTTACAGGCAGTAGACTAAGATGGGAATGGCCACACTTCAAAAAAGACCCTTTTTGCATGAGGATAATACTATCCAGGAGTGATGGAACAGAACCAGCAGCAGTTAAACATTGCTGTTACCTGAGCCTAGTAACAGGCAGCAGAGCCCAAGTAGTGATTATAAATATATGAAACAGTATTTATGGAAGACAATTGATCACTGGAGTCTCTAGGGCCAAAACAGATGAGCAGTTCTATGGTCTTACTTGTTCTAGGCAAACAAGACTTACTTGAGTCACTATGAAAAGAATTGCAGCCCATTACTTAATTCCAAGGCCTGAATCAATTTATAGATCTAAAGCCCCCGGAATAAAGGGGAAACCAGGAAACACTAAGCAAGAATATTGATATAACATAACTGTATACTGGAAATCTCCCTCCTTGCTGTAGTCAATGAATCTAGAGACCAGGGTCACTGATCATTAAAGAAATGAAATACTAAGATCATTCAGAAATTGCTGGACTCCAGCTGGGGGCCAGTATTATTTCCTGGAGACCCAGAAAGTATAATGATTCATTAGTCAGAGTGCAGACTTACGAAATTTTCTTTCCATCTCTACAACTTTGGACTCTTTTAAAGTTAGAAGTTTTAGAATTTAAGAGAAAAAATCTTTTGCCTGGAGATTGCAATAATACTTACATTAAAGTGAAAGTTGCAAATTCCACATGAGTATTCTGAACTACTTATGCCACTGGAAAAACAATGAAAAAGCTGTTGCATTGATTAGGGTCAGTGATTCTAACTGTCAAGAGGTAATAGTAGTGCTCTACACAATAGGAACAAGAAGGAAAGGAACTCTTGAAGGAAACTCCTAAGAAATGCTGACTCTGAACAGTCTTGGTGGGCATATAATCCAGGTACACAAAGAGACCCATAATCCTTCCTCCTGCTTCCCCAGTACTTATCAGTGAGTACACTGTACACATGGCCTAAGACTAACTTATCAAAAATTTCTATCCATCTCATTTTTAGTGATAAGATACTTGAAGAAAAGAAAGAAGTTGCTGGAGCTCAGTTATTCCAGCTGTTCCACCCTTCAGAGGAAACCACTAGTTGTCCATTAATATCTATATGACCACTTTCCATAATAATGGAGTTGGATATGGGATGCAGCAACCAAGCTAGGAACCACATTTCCCAGCTCCCATGGTGCTAAATGACTAAGTTCTATTAAATGGAATGAAAAGAACAATTTCTGCCTTACATATTGAGAAAAAGTCCCCAACCCTGAACTGTTCTCTCTTCCCTTCTGAGACTGGAACGGCAGTGAGCAGAGGGACCTTACAAGCCATATCTTGAAAACAGAAGCACTACAATAAACCTGAATCCTTATATAGGGCATGGAACAAAGCTTCACCAACATTATACCACACATCTTAGACTGTTACAGAGAAAAGAAATGTATTTGTTTTTAACAGCTACTGAATAATAGGGTTGCTGCTATAATCCTAATACATCTCTAATAGTCAATTAATATGCCTTTATCTCAGGTCTGATGTTCAGTCTTTCTGTCAATACTGAGATCTCTATAATAATTTAGTAATTACAATTTTAAATATCCTCAGGAAAATAAATACCATAATCAGTCTCCAACCATTGCATTAGGTAAAAGGAAATTATTTGACAGGCCCCTGAAAATAACACTCTGTCAGAGGGAATGCAGATTCTGGCAGACACCACTGGTCATTGCCAGTTTATGTTCTCCTCTTTTCCCCTAATAATTCACACTTTTTTAGTTGATCACATAGCTGTAGAACTATAGGTACAACTCTAGCACTAAGTTCTTGTCAATGAAATGAAAACAAGAGTGATATGTACAGTTTTCAGATGGTGCTCTTAAAATGTGTGGGAATGCTCTCTTCTTCCCCTGGAAGGCAGATCTGGTGTGTGATATGCTGTGCTGGCAGATGAGGTCAACTAGTAGAGAGAGCAGAAAAATTACATAGAAACAGCCAGGGTGCCTGACCCAATAGTCCCTGACACCTGGGACTGGGTCCCTAACATCTTCTTTCAGAGAGAGAAAATCTTCTACCCTGTTTAAAACACTTTTATGTGAAAGGGAATCTCATTAGAGTGACCAGAGCAATGTCATAACTGGTGCATAAATTATATGCTCCAAGAGAAAGTGAGACAGTGAAAGGGAAACTAAACTGTGTGGATTGGAAGTCAGAAAAAGGGCTGTGGCTTCAACAGGTCTGCTAACAAGCAAGTCAGTTCCCTTCTCTGAGACTCAACTTCTCCATTTGAAAATGCAACCTCTGCCAAGATGAACAGCCAGCGAATAAACTGAGAACACGCTGTGCTAAGCACAACAATGAAAAAGAATAGGCAAAATTGAGTCCTTCCTGAGGTGAACAAATCCTTGGAAAACATCAAAAACAAAAACAAGCCATGCATATTACAGGGGCAAATCCCCCCCCCTTTTTTTTGGCTTGATGTTATTCTTTAAGACATTTGTGTTTTTAAATAAATCTTACAGATTCAGTGCCAAAATTCCATCTGCCTCCTCCTGCTGAGAAGTCATAATGCCATGTTTATGACACCAGGCTCTGTTTCCATGGGAATGCTTGTGTCAGTGTAATTCTATGACTTCTGGGTATGTTTGAGAAGATGGTTGAAGGCAATGAAAAATTTTCAAATATACACATTTGTTGTTATTCTGATAACTCGCAGCTACATGAATGATGATGCTGAAAATAGAGTAGGAACCCGGCAGATGCCCACTAAAGGCTGAGATCATTTTTCTGACTGCTGAAAAGGTTGCTTAACCCTTCGCCTCTTCGAGCTTGTTGAAATTTTTGTTCTTCTAATTTTTAATTTTTTTGTTAAGTTTTTAATACAACATAATTTGCATGAGGCAACTGTCAGGCTTTTATGTGCTCCATTTCTTTGCCTGAATCCTTCAGCTGGGTGGGAACTGCATTAAGTTCAACCTGAATAATGGCTTCTATTATTTAAATCTATTATTTAAATTCAATTTTGCCAAGAAGCTATCACTCCTACTCTATCTGCAAATATGGAAACTGAAATGCAGAAGTTCCTCCTGAAATTTTCCACAGGGAAAAAAAAGTCATGCTTCTAAGTACACACTTTGAGCACATTTTGCAAATTCTGTGAGCAAACAACTTTAAACAACCTATTTCTTTTTCATATTGAAATTGGAATTTTTAAAAATTAAAAATTTTGCTGATTATAAAAGTAATTGTGGTTACTATACAAAAAAATCAATGAAGAATCTAAAATGTTTTGTCTTTATATTTTTTCAAGATTTTTAAATATAATGAAACAATATTTATATGTATGGAATCATATGGTACTTTTTCAGACTGTGTATTCTAAAAACAGCCACAACAATATCCCTATCCTTTATGCTTTACTGCAAGTGTCCTTGCTACTCTCGCATCAAGAAATGTCATTTCCCCACCCCCTGGAACCTAAGCAGGTTTTTGGACTATTTTCATTAACTGAATAAGGCCGCTATATGATACCAGTTCTGCACATAGCCCTTAACTGGACTGGCAACTTCCAGTTCCTACTCCTTGGAAGCTGGCCACTGTGTAAGAACTGAGACTATGCTGAAACCACCGCCCCATAAGTCCAGGAAGGCCTGGAAGTTGAGATTCCATGTTGAGAGGTCAAGAAACTAAAGTTCACTAAGGCACCAAATATTTAGATTAAGAAGCTGCTTTGAGGGTGCCTGGGTGGCTCAGTTGGTTAAGCGACTGTCTTGGGCTCAGGTCATGATCCCAGAGACCCGGGATCGAGTCCCACATCGGGCTCCCTGCTCAGCGGGAGGCCTGCTTCTCCCTCTCTCACTCCCCCTGCTTGTGTTCCCTCTCTGGCTGTGTTTCTCTCTGTCAAATAAATAAAATCTTAAAAAACAAAACAAAACAAAAAAAAAAGAAGCTGCTTTGGTGGGCACCTGGGTGGCTAAAGCCTCTGCCTTCACCTCAGGTCATGATCTCAGGGTCCTGGGATCGAGGCCCGCATGGGGCTCTCTGCTTGGCGGGGAGCCTGCCTCCTCCTCTCTCTCTGCCTACTTGTTTGTGATCTCTCTATCAAATAAATAAATAAAATCTTTAAAAAAATAGCTGCTTTGGCGGGCACCTAGGTGGCTCAGTGGTTAAGTGTCTGTTTTGGGCTCAGGTCATGATTCCCGGGTCCCTGCTTTGGGCTTTCTGTTCAGCAGGGAGTCTGCTTCTCCCTCTACCTTTGGCTTCCCCCCAAAACTTGTATTCTCTCTCTCTCTCAAATAAACTCTTTATAACAAAAAAGGAGGGAAGGAAGGAAGGAAGGAAGGAAGGAAGGAAGGAAGGAAGGAAGGAAGGAAGGAAACTGTCTTGAAAGTGGAAACTTTCATCCCAGTGGACCCAGGTGAATACATGTAGCAAACTACCCAGCTGAACCCTCCTTGATTTCAGGTACAAAATCATAAATGGAGTAAAATCATTGTTTTAAACTCTGAAGTTTCACAGTTGTGTGTAACAAACCAATTAGATAACTAAAACATCTTTGGATATTTTTATCTATATTTTAATTTTAATTTTTTAAAATTGTGTTATGTTAGTCACCATACAATACATCATTAGTTTTCTCTGGATAATTTTTATGTTAAAAAAATTAAATTCACCTTGTCTCTTTTAGTGACTCACATAGTATTTAATTATATGTTAACTCATCCCTAATAAATGTACTTGTAGACTGTTTTCCTTTGGATTAATAATAAATAACACTTCAGTGAACATTTCTTTACTGATGCACTTGATTGTTTTTAAGGATGAATTCTCATAAGTCATATTACTGGGCCAAAAGATAATTCAAAAATTATATTTTGATATCCAGCCTGATGCTATTTCAGAAATGTACAAATTGATTTTCACACCAGGAACATATGAGAAATTCTTTTTTTCTCCACACTTTCATCATCACAAGTCATTATCCGTCTTTATAATCTTAACTAATCTGCTAAAATATGTGTAATTTAATTTTTATTGTCCTTTTTTATATTTTATAAATTGCTTGCTCATAAAGTTATGTCAAAGGCATCTTAAAACTTGGTTTCTTTATACCATATAAACGATAATTTCATAAGTGTATATATAGTAGATATTTCTGCTCACTAATATTTCCATTTCTCCTCCCCTTCCAAAGGAGCACAGGAGTAATAGATTTTCTTTTTTTTTTTTTAAGATTGTATTTATTTGACAGAGAGAAACACAGCTTGAGAAGGAACACAAGCAAGGGCAGTGAGAGAGGGAGAAGCAGGTCCCCTGCAGAGCAGGGACCCCCCCCGCCCCCCTCCCCCATGAGGGGCTTGATCCTGGGACTCCAGGATCATGACCTGAGCTGAAAGCAGATGCTTAACGACTGAGCCACCCAGGCGCTTCTAGTAATACATTTTCTTAGCTCCTTAGTCCATGAATTTATGTATGGCTATGTGCTTAGTTTGGAAAGAAGAAGGAGAAGAAGGAAAGGAGAAGGAAAAGTGGGGGGGTTGGTTAGGGGAGGGCGAGAAGAAGATGACATGCATCAAATCTAGGCAAAAACCTTTAATTACATGTGAACAATACTCCATGTTTTTTCTTTCCCAGCTGCAGCAATAATAAAAACACAGGTTGATAGGAAGATTCCATAAAATCGAAACAGCCTGGAAGTCTAAGCCAACCTGTTGAGAAAATTGCTCTGGGGAGTCTCCCAGAATATCAGACTTTGTGTGAGCAAGAATTAAATGTTTTTTAAATTAATGCACTGAGTTGTTAGTCTGTTTACTACTGAAGAATAACCTAACCTATCCTGGCTAATACAATACACATGTGATTGTATAAAATACTTTCCAAATGCAGACTTTGTTTGACTTACTAGCTTGTGGCTTGGCCCAACCCTTACCTTCATATGTATCAGCACACACAGCATGGGTCACCTTAATAGAAGGACTTAAAAATGTGGTATGTGTCCTTCTATCCTTTTCCTTCATGCTCACAGTACTATACAAATATACAGATATGCAAACTTAAGAATATATGTAAGTATGTAAAGTGAGATTTTAGTCTTTGCTTTACAGAGAAAGAAAGTGGTCTCTATCATGCATTTCTTACTAACAAAAAGTAGTGAAATAAAGCCACCTACTAGAGTTCTAATTCACTCATTTTACTGATTGTTCAATAGAATGTAGCACACATACAGCAGAATTTATTCAACCAGTCACTTCTTGACTGGCATCCACTTTAATCTAGTATTGCGCCATTAGAAACAACGTTGCAATAAATGCTTTAGTGCCCATGTCCCTTAATACATCTGCTTTTATTTCTATTGGCATTCTTGGGAGAAGCCTAGTAAGGTTAAATGATGTAAGTGTTTTTATTTTTAATAAATGCTGCTATTTGCTTCTGCCAAAGGCTATAACACTGCACATTTCCACCAGGAATATGAGAGTATTACTTTCTTTAAATCGCTGGGAGTATTAACTGTGTAGTTCTTTCTAATGAATGTAAACTGCTAGCTCATTGCTCTTTAAATTTGCATTCTCCTGGTTACCAGGGAATTTAAACATCTTTTCATATCTGTGACCATTTACACTTGCTCTTCTATGACTTTTCCTTGGTCAGTTCTTTAACAATGCTATATTTTTCTTCTCAGTTTGGAGAAACACTTTGAATAATACGGACAGTTTATACCTAGTTTGCATTTACATTACACTATTTTTTCCTGACCTATTTATCCATTGATTTTAATTGCTTCTTTAGCCACACAAGGTTATTATCATCCCTTTTATAGCATCCAAGTTTCTGCTCTTAGTTAAGAAGTTCCCTCTGACAATAGGAGAAGGAAAGGAAATGGGAGGTGGGGTAAAATGGGGAGGATGATGAAACATAAGAGACTTTGGACTCAGACAAACTGCAGGTCTTGGAGGGGTGGGGGTGGGGGGATGGGCGAGCCTGGTGGTGGGTACTGAGGGCACGTATTGCATGGAGCACTGGGTGTGGGGTATAAACAATGAATCTTGGAACACTGGAAAACTAAAAAATATTAAAAAAAAGAAGTTCCCTCTGATCCTTATATTGCAAGATTTTCTTGGAAGAGTTTTTTTGTTTGGTTGGTTTATTCTGGCTTTTACACTTGAGCATCTAAATCATGAGTAACCTATTTTTTCTTTCTTGATTTTTAGAAGTCAAGTTATATTTTATATAAGATAGAATGCATTTATTTTAAGTGTATGATTTGATAAATCGTGGTTAATTGTATGTGATAAAACAGTCACAATCAAGATACAGAACAGTTCCATCACCATAAAATGTTTTCTTGTGCCCCTTTACATCTCCACCCCAGTCCCAGGCAATCACTGGCATTTTCTGTTTTGCCTTTTTCTAGAATTGTGTATGAATGGAATCATCCAGTATAGACTTCTTGTTTCACTTTTTTCACTTACCATAATGTTTTTGAGATTCAATGATGATGCTGAATGCATTTTGTTACTTTTAATTGCAATGCAGAATTTCATAATATAGATAAGTCACAATTTATGTATCCATTTACCAGCTTTTGTCTAATATAGATTGTCCTGCTATAAACATTTGCATACATGTCTCTGTGTATATAAATTTTTCTTGGGTAAATATCTAGAAATAGAACATCTGGGCCATATGGTAAGTGTATGTCATACAGTTAGGGATACTACCAGACTATTTTTTAAAGTGACTATGCCATTTAGTATTTCAACCAGCAATGAATGAGACTCACAATTTTTCCATATCGTTACCAACATTTTCTCTTGTCAGTATTTTTCAATTTATCCATTCTAGTATGCATGTTGTTGTAGCTTTTAATTGACATTTTGTGATAACTAATGATGTGGAGAATTTTTTCATATGCTTATGGCTATTCATATATCTTCACTTATAAAATATTTGATCATGAATTTGGTCCTTGTTTTATAAATACTTTCTTTTTTATTGGGATATTTTACTTCTTGAATTATAGGAGTTCTTTTCGTATTCTACACAGAAGTCCTTTTCTGATGCATATTTTGCACACACACACACACACACACACACACACACAAAATCCCAGTCTTTGGCTCTCACTTTCATTTTTCTTAACCATTTCTCTTAGAATCCAAAATCTTTTCATTTGAATGAAGTCTATTTTATCAATTTTCATTTGTATTTTATGCTTTTTGTAGACATTTAAGAAACCTTAGTGTAACGAAAGGTCACAAAGATTTCTTCTATGTTTTCTTCCAGAAGTTTTATAGATTTAATTCTTACAATTACATCTGCAATCTACAGAAAATTAATATTTTGGTTTAATGTTAAGTAAGAGTATAAGTTCATTTTTTGTGTGCATGAATATACAATTATTCCAGTACATTTGTTAAAAAGACTATCCTCTCTCCATTGATTTGCCTTGGTATTCAAATGACCATATAATTGTGGGTCTTGTTCTGGACTTTGTTCTGTTCCACTGGTCTATATGACTATCCCTATACCAATCTTGATTGCTATACATTTATAGTAAGTTTTGAAATCAGGTGTGGTAAGTCTTCCAAATTGATTCTTCTTGTACAAAATTGTCTTAGGTATTTTATGTCCACAGCTTTTCTATATAAACTTTTAAATCTACTTGTCAATTTCTCTAAAAAAGCTTATTGGTTTTCATCTTTTCAGCTACTGGAACATCCCAAATGTGGAGCCCAGAACTAGGAGGATGTGGCTACTAAAGGGGCCCACAGTAGGTGGAGTAACAAGAAACTGGTTTACTTTTATGCCTGAAATAACTAACAAACTGGACAAAAGATATGAAAGACATTTTCTCAAGATATTGAACATCATGTAAAGAAGGATAAGAAACAAATGAAATAATTGCTACAATTGCTGTAGCTATAGCCTGGAGAGAATTTCCAGGCAGCAGCACAGGAAGGGACAACCCACATGGAGCACAACTGTCTTCCTAAGTTGAAAAGGAGAGGGATCCAGGGACGCTAAAGCAGCTAGAATTAGCACAGCAGAGTGTTGAAGAGGAGAGAGCTACAAGGAAAGAGAACTCTAGAGATCTATGAGAGTCCCAATATTCACACAAGCATATATGATAAGTACCAAAAGGATTAGGGGGAAAAGGTCCTTGAGGATTACCAAGGGCCAGAATATTTCCTGTTCACATCATGTGGAGTGGAAAATCCTTATGTTTTAAAATTGGCAAAATGAATGCTGAACAGTTTTGCCTCAGTAGTGGACAAAATTTTGCCCTAGGCTAAACATTGCTCTATTCCCTCTTTAACAAAGCTTAAAGTCAGACCTAAAAGGATCAAACTGTTTCCAAGTAACTTAACCACATCCCAAAATGAAGCTCAAGTATATTTATAGGAATATAATAAGGTACAACACTCAACAAGGAAAATTTCACAAAGTCTGGCATACATTAAAAAATTATGAAGCATGCAAAGAAGTGGGGAAAATGTAACCCATGAGGAGAAATGTCAATCAATCAAACTGACTGGAAACGACACAGATGATAGCTTTAGGAGACAACGGCATTGAAATAGTGGTTATACTGCATTCCATATGTTTAAAACCTTAAAGGAAATTTGAACATGGTAAATAGAGACATGAATGGTATTTCAAAATAACAACACATCAAACTGATTTTTCTTCTCAGTCTTCTTTATGTTCTTCTCCTTGGATAATACTTACTACTCTATCTTTAAATTCATCTACATTTTCCTCTGTCCTATCATATGTATTTTAAGTCCATCCAGTAAATTTTTAACTTCAGAAGTTGTATTTTTCATTTAGAATTTTTATTTGCTCCCTTTTTACTGTTTCTTTTTCCTCTGCTGAGATTTCCTTTTCTATTTAAAATTTTCATTAATTGAAAATGTGTTTTATTTTACTTCACCAGCGACAGTTATAATAGTCACTGAAATTACCTTGTCTGTTAGTTGCAACATCTGGTTCATCTTGAGTGTCATGTTTGATTGATTTTTTCTTTTGAGAATATGTTCCATTTTTTAATTACGTTAGATAATTTGGGATTATATTCCAGATATAGTGAATGTTAAATTGTGAAAATTCTGGCTTTTGTTATTTTCCTCTTATAAATGTTTCTAGCAGAAAATATTCTAGCTTCATTCTTAAGCTTCAAACTCTGTCTCCAGCAGGGGCTGTATTCTTGTTCAGATCTTTCATCTTCAGTTGAGCTGCTTTGAGTCTTATGCATGTATATAGTTGAGAGTCAGAGAGTGGATACATTAGCACTCCTAACTCTCTTCAGTGTTCACAGGATTCCACCTTCAATCTTCTGGTTTCTTGGAAAGAAAGCAAGTTTTCCCACATGTATCCCCACATTTCTCATTTCATGAGAAGCCACAGAGAAGACCACAGGGAGCTTTTTGATTTCCCACCCTAAGTAAATATACACTTCCTATTAGAATCTCTCAGCTTCTCTTCACCCTCCCATATTTTCAGGTAATTACTTTTTGTATTAAGTCCGTATTTCATACTTATTTTCTGCAATGGATGGTGGGCAGGTTACTCAGTATGGCCTTACTCATGATAGTTGGAGCCCTGGCAGAGCCTGTGGCAAACTTATCTTTGGATATGATGTCAGGTAAGAGTCAATTTACCTGGATGGCTAATTTGAATAAGCCATCTCTTCCCATAGAAGTTACCGTTTTTGTCATATGTTAAATTCTCAAGATTCAGTATTTAAGAAGTCTCTTCTCTATTTCTCTGATCTATCTATTCCCATACAAGATCACATCGATTTAAATGTGGTAACTTTGTGGCATAATATTAAAAAGCAAATTCTCTTTTATGGTTATTCTTCAGGGTTTTCTAGGTTTTTCCTCAACATTTATTCTTTAGTATAGATATTAGAATTATTCATCCATATTTTAAAAGGTTTTGTATTATTAATTGAAGTTGCACAGATTTATATATTCAATTGGAATGAACCAACAATAAGTCTTTATATTCAAGAACATGTTTCTGGGGGCGACATTTTTATTGTCAGTAAGGTATTATAATTACCTCCAAATAGGCTCAATGCCTTTTTAAAAATGTATTCTAAACACTGTACAATCTCTCTTTTATAAATAATGCTTTCACATTTCTTTGTATGATTTCAAGAATAATGTAATTCTTTTTTATTCTTTATGTGGGGCATATATCTATCAAAATACCTATCCATATAATTAAATATTACTCAACCATTTAAAAAGAAGGAAATATTGCCATTTGCAAAGTATGGCAGGAGCTAAAGAATATAATGCTAAGTGAAATAAGTCAGTCAGAGAAAGACAAATACAATATGATTTCACTCATATGTGGAATTTAAGAAACAAAATAAGGAGAAGCAAGATGGTGGAGGAGTGGGAGACCTAAATTTCATGTCCCAGGAATTCAGCTAGATAGTTATCAAACCATTCTGAACACACCTACAAACTCACCAGGAGACCAAAGAAAAGAACAACAGCAATTCTATGAACAGAAAAATGACCATGTTCTGGAAGGTAGGACATGCATAGAAACAACTTTGAGGTGATATTTGGGAATTTAGACCACAGGGGGAGGGAGCCTCCACTAGCTGGCACATGGCAATTGATAGAGCAGTGGAGCACGAAATCAGAATTTTTAGAAGTCTGCTCTCCTGAGGAATGTTGCCCAGTGGCTAAGTGGGAGGCGGAACCCTCACTGGGATGGTGTGGTCTCAGGACCTTTGGGGTCACAGAAAGACTGGAGTGCCTGAGAGTGGCGGACCTCCCAAGTATTAGAACACGGAAGCTGGCAGCAAAAACCGAGCTGAGGAGTGGGCTTTCAGTTTGGGGTTGCCATGAACTGTGATCTGAGGCACAGTGGGATCATTATACTTCAAGCAGGGACCCCACAAGTGGCAGATCCAGGGAGACACCCCTTCCTTCCCCACGAGGAGTGGGCATGGGAGCACACTCCAGGAATCTGCTGGGTTGGGAGACTCCAAACAGGACTGTATGCCAGAGCTAGAAATTCTCAGTCACAGGCCAGGTTAGCATGGAGCACAGCCAAGGACTAGGGAAACAGGAGTGATTGACTCATTTTCTCTGAGAGCTCAGTGAAGAGTGGGGCCCTGAGTTTTCAGCTCCTCTGGGACCAGAGATTGTGAGGCTGTCATCATTTTCATCTCATCCTCCAAAGCTGTACTGAAAGCTTTTAGGGAACAAAAGCTACCGAGAGCAAACTCAAGCAGATTACTTAGCCTCACCCCTGGCTAGGGCAGTGCAATTCTGCGTTGGGCAAAGACATTTGAGAATCATTGCTACAGGCCCCTCACCCAGAAGATCAGCAAGAACATCCAGCCAAAACCAAGTTCACTGATCAGTGAGAATTGCAGAACAACATTGTTAGAGGAATACAGCATATAGAATTCATGGCTTTTTCCCCCATGATTCTTTAGTCTTTTGAAGTTAATTTTTTTTTAATTTCATTATTTCTTCTTTTTCTTTTTTTTTTTGAAATTTTTCTCCTTTTCTATTTTAATCAACATCCTATCAATTCATTTTTTAATCTTCTTTTAATTTTCATTTTTACAGTCATATTGTACTCTTCATTATATTTAACATTATTTTTTGTATATATAGATATATAGATATGATTTCTTTCCTTATAATTTTGGGATGCAGTTTCTGTTAATACCCTAAATCTAGTGTATGGCTTGTTCTAGTGTCCTGCCTATCACATTCTCTTTCTCTTTTATTTTTTTCTTTTTTCAACCAACTTATTATCAATTCTTTTTTAAAAATATTTTTATTTTGAAGAAGTCCCAAAAGTTCATTTTCGCTTTTGTCTCCTTTGCCTTTAGAGACGTGTCTTGAAAGAAGTGGCAGTGGGTAATGTCAAAGAGGTTACTGCCTATGTTCTCCTCCGGAATTTTGATGGATTCCTGCCTCATGTTGAGGTCTTTCATCCATTTCGAGTTTGCCTTTGTGTGTGGTGTAAGAGAACGGTCTAGTTTCATTCTTTTATATGTAGCTGTCCAATTTTCCCAGCACTATTTATTGAAGAGACTCATTTTTCCACTGGATATTTTTTCCTGCTTTGTCAAAGATGATTTGACCATAGATTTGTGGGTCCATATCTGGACTCTCTACTCTGTTCCATTCGGTCTATTTGTCTGTTTTTGTGCCAGTACCATGCTGTCTTGGTGATCACAGCTTTGTAATAAAGTCTGAAGTTGGGTAACGTGATGCCCCCAGCTTTGTTTTTCTTCTTCAACAATTCCTTAGTGATTCGAGGTCTTTTTTGGTTCCATATAGATTTTAGGATTGTTTGTTCTAATGCTTTGAAAAATGTTGGTGGAATTTTGATCGGAATGACATTGAAAGTATAGATGCTCTGGGCTGTATAGACATTTTGACAATGTTTATTCTTCCGATCCATGAGCATGGAATGCTCTTCCATCTTTTGTGTCTTCTTCAATTTCTTTCATGAGTGTTCGGTAGTTGCTCAAGTACAGATCCTTAACTTCTTTGGTTAGGTTTATTGTTAGGTATCTTATGGTTTTTGGTGCTATAGTAAAGGGAATCAATTCTCTGATTTCCCTTTCTATATTTTCATTGTTAGTGTATAAGAATGCAACTGATTTCTGTGCATTGATTTTGTATCCTGCCACATTACTGAATTGTTGTATGAGTTCTAGTAGTTTGGGAGTAGAGTCTTTTGGGTTTTCCATATAGAGTATCATGTCATCAGAGAAGAGAGAGAGTTTGACTTCTTTGCCAATTTGAATTCCTTTTTGTTTCTTTCTGTTGTCTGATTGCTGTTGCTAGGACTTCTAACACTGTTGAACAATAGTGGTGAGAGTCAGCATCCTTTTCTTTTTCCTGATCTCAATGTGAAGGCTGTCAGGTTTTCCCCATTGAGAATGATATTTGCTATGGGTTTTTCATAGTTAGATTTTATGAGTTGAGGAATGTTCTCTCTATCCCTATACTTTGTAGAGTTTTAATCAGGAACGGATGTTGTATTTCATCAAATGCTTTCTCTGCATCAATTGAGAGTACCATGTGGTTCTTCTCTCTTCTCTTGTTGATTTGTTCTCTCATGTTGATTGATTTGCAAGTGTTGAGCCACCCTTGCATCCCTGGGATAAATCCCACCTGGTCACAGTGGATAATCTTTTTAATGTATTGTTGGATCCTGTTAGCAAGGATCTTGTTAAGAATCTTGGCATTCGGGGCACCTGGGTGGCTCAGTTGGTTGAGCTACTGCTTTCGGCTCAGGTCATGATCCTGGAGACCCAGGATCAAGCCCCACATCAGGCTCCCTGCTCAGCGGGAGGCCTGCTTCTCCCTCTCTCAGTCCCTCTTCTTGTGTTCCCTCTCTGTCTGTGTTTCACTCTGTCAAATAAATAAATAAAATCTTTAAAAAAAAAAAAGAATCTTGGTCATCAGAGATATTGGTCTGAAGTTCTCCTTTCTGATGTGGTCTTTCTCTGGCTTGGGGATTAGAGTAATGCTGGCTTCATAGAAAGAGTCTGGAAGTTTTCCTTCTGTTTCTATTTTCTGAAACAACTTCAGGAGAATAGGTGTTATTTCTTCTTTGAATGTTTGGTAGAATTCAATCCCCTTTCATTCATAATTTTATTAATTTGGGTCTTCTCCCTTTTCTTTTGGATGTGTTTGGCCAATGGTTTATTGATCTTATTAATTCTTTCAAAGAACCAGCTTCTAGTTTTGTTCATGTGTTCTATTCTATCTCTAGTTTCTAATTCATTGATCTCTGCTCTAATCTTAATTATTTCCTGTCTTGTGTGTGGGGTTGGTTTAATTTGTTGTTGATTTTCTTTAAGCTGCAATGAGAGTTGGTGTATTTGGGATTTTTCAATTTTTTTGAGTGAGGCTTGGATGGCTATGTATTTCCCCCTTAGAACTGCCTTTGCTGTACCCATAAGTTTTGGATTGATGTATCTTCATTCTCATTGGTTTCCATGAAGTGTTTCAGTTCTTCTTTGATTTCCCGGTTGATCCAGAGATTTTTGAGCAGGATAGTCTTTAGCTTCCAAGTGTTTGATTTTCTTCTGAACTTTTCATTGTGGTTGAATTCCAGTTTCATGGCATTGTGGTCAGAGAATATGCAGAGAATAATCTCGATCTTCTGGTATCGGTTGAGCCCTGATTTGTGACCTAGTATGTGGTCTATTCTGGAGAAAGTTCTATGTGTGCTCGAGAATCATGAGTATTCTGCTGTTTTAGGGTGAGATGTTCTGAATATATCTGTGAGATCCATCTGGTCCAATGTGTCGTTCAAAGCTCTTGTTTCTTTGTTGATTTTCTGTTTAGATGATCTGTCCATTGCTGAGAGTGGTAAGATCTCCTACAATTAATGTATTTGTTTCAATATGACTCTTTATTTTGCTTAACAGTTGGCTTATATAGTTAGCTGCTCAAATGTTGGGGGCATAAATATTTACAATTGTTAGATCTTCTTGGTGTATAGACCCTTTGAGAACGAGGTAGTGTCCTTCTATGTCTCTGACTACAATCTTTAGATCAAAATCTAATTTGTCCGATACAAGAATCACTACCCTGGCTTTCTTTTGAGGTCCATTGGCATGAAAGATGGTCCTCCATCCCTCACTTTCAATCTGGAAGTATTTTTAGATTCTAGATGTGTCTCTTGTAAACAGCATATGGATGGGTCCTGTAGTTTTATCCAGTCTGCAACCCTGTGCCTTTTTATTGGAGCATTTAGTCCATTCACATTGAGAGTGATTATTGACAGATACGTTTTTATTGACATTATGTTGCCTGGGAAGTTCATGTTTCTTTAGATTACCTCTGTAAATTTCTGTTCTGTGTCATTCTTGGGTTTGTTTCTCTTTTATAGAACCTCTCTTAATATTTCTTGTAGTGCTGACTTGGTGATTGCATAATATGTTAGACCTTGGCAGTCCTGGAAGCTCTTTATCTCTCCTTCCATTTTGAAGGTCAGCCTTCCTGGGTACTTTATCCTTGGTTGCATTTTTTTTTTTCATGTAATTTCCTGAATATGTCTTCCCAGCCCTTTCTGGCTTGCCAGGTTTCTGTGGATAGGTTTGACATCATTCTGATGGTCCTCCCTCTATACATAAGGAATTGCTTCCCCCTAGCTGCCCTTAAGACATATTCTTTGATTTTATGATTCATGAATTTCACAATAATGTGCCTGAAGGTTTTTCTTGCCTCATTGATCTTGGGGGGTGTCCTCTCTGCCTCTAGGATATGAACACTTGTTTCATTCCTGAGATTAGGGAAATTTTCATCCATGATTCGTTCAACTATATCTTCTAGGCTTCTCTCTCTCAATTCCTTCAGGGATTCCAATAATTCTGATATTGGAACGTTTCATGGCATCATTTGTTTTCCTAATTCTATTTTCATAGGATTTTAGCTGTTTGCTCCAAGACTTCTCTTGCTCCTCCTTCTTAATCCATCTGTCTTCTAAATCACTGATACGATCTTCAGTTTCACCTGCTCTAGCTGTTAGCATATTTAAATTAGATTGTGTCTCATTAATAGCCTTTCTAACCTCTGCCCATTCCGCTTTCACTTTTGCCATTAGAGCTTCTATCTTGTCACTAATGTCTTTTCCAACTTAGCCATTGCTTGGATGATTCCTACCCTGAATTCTATTTCTGTCATATTGTTTATGTTCATTTCCAGTAATTCTGTGACAGGGGTTGTTGCAGTCTCTGGGTTTTTCTTCTGTTGGTTGCTCCTCCTCTGAGTCATTTTGGCAAAGAGTATTTGAGGGGATGTATAGCTGATTATATCAACCACTCTCCAGGTGAATTGCCTGTTAGAAGGTTTCAGAGCAATCAGAAGTCACCACTGAAAAGGAAGAAGAAAGAAAAGAGAGAGAAAAAGATAAAGGAAACAAGAAAAAAAACCAGCTAGAATGGGCCCCAATGATAAAATTTATATGGTATAAAACTACAACAGAGTAAAGAAAAAGACCATGAAGAGTAAAAGAAAGTTGAAGAGATCAAACAGCTAAGCCCAACCTAAATGACCTAAATGAAAGATGGTCCAAGATCCATATTTATATATTTCAAAGGTAAAAACAATTACACAGAAACACTGACAAAAGAATAGGGTTGGAAGGTGAGTGCAAACCCTCCTTGTGGGCAAGGAATTTATTTCAGATCCTCCTGGGTTTGTCTTGTTATTATTGTTAGAGGACTCCACTTTCTAAAGATATAGGGAGGTTAAAACTGGTTTGTATATAGGGGTAGTATTAAATAGGAATGAAGGATTACCTTGAAGCTTATTATTATTTGTATATTTAAAAGAAAGAAAGAATAAAGGAAAGAAGAGAGAAAAAAAGAAAAAAACACACACAAAAAAACAAGCAAAAGAAGCAACAACAACAACAGAAAACATAGGTATGTGTTTGAAAAAATTTCCAGGTAAAAATTTATCATGGAGTGTTGTATTAAATATTATGTTGTAATAATAAGTGGGTTAAAAATTAAAAGAACAAAAACCATGAGAATGAATTTTAAATTTAAAGTGGAAACTTTAAAAGTAAAAATAAAAAAAGTTAAAAAAGAAAATAAAGTGAAAAGCTGTATCTATAAAATGTATAGCTTTGGGGGTAGTACCAGGAGCTTAATATATTGTTGGGGTTTTACAGTTTTGGTGTTGTCTTCTTCTTCTGACTTGCCTTCTGGGGGCGGGGTCTGCTGCACTGTTTTTCAGTACCTTTTACCTGGGCTGAGTCTCTCCACCCCCTTTCTAGGGGCTGGGCTCCATGGCAACCATGTTTTCAGGCTTTTGTTGTCTGAAGGATTTGTTCTTTTGCAGCTTTTTGCAGCTTTTCAGAAAGTCAGATCAGAGCAAGATGTCTGTGCCCAGACCTCCTTCCCAGAGAGAGCCCTCAGCTAGCAGCCTTTGGATGGTGCGGGGCTCACAGCTTCTCCCTGTATCTTCCCCCTTGGCCACCTGTCACAAGTGGGTGCACCCACAGCCGCTGGTCAGATTGGCACCTGAAACCCCCGCTTGTCGTTTAGCTCCCGCGCAGGGGAAACTGCAACTGATTTCGGGTTGTGCGACCTTGTCTCTGCCCAGAGAGTCTGTAGTGCACACCCATGCAGTAGGTACTGAGATCCCACGGTCCCGCAGGTTGTGCTCAAGTCTGCAAAATCGCCTCCCCTGGGTGCTGCACATGCCTGGCCCAAGGGGTGGAAAAAAGCAGTGGGAAAAAAAAGTGTGGGGGGGGGGTTGTGGAGTGGCAATTTTAAAGATACTCCACCCTGCTGTGTTCCCTTGCACAGCCCCAGGGAGCGTTTTATCTCTGCAGATCTATATCCCTGTCAGCTTTCCCCTACTGCCCCTCGGGCTCTCTGTTTTTGTCTGCTTTTAATCAGACCTTAATTTGCTATTGTTCCCCAAACATAGAGCACTTTGGTGCTGGGGTATTGCTTTCCAATGGGTCACCTCTGTGGGCTTCCTCCCTTTGTCTTTGGATCTCACTCTGAGAGTTCCCACTCCCCTCTACTTCTTTGTCGATGCTTTTCTTCCCCCATAGAGATTCAGAAATGTGAAATACTACATTTCAGGCTGATTTCATGAGTGCTCACAGTGTTCTTACAGTGTTTTTTGTAGGTATTCAGCTCACTTCAGTCGACTCCCTGAAATGAGGTCACCCAGCTTTCCACCATCTTGCCCCTCCCTGAATTTGAATTTTTTTTAAAGAAATGCATCCACCTTACAAAAGAGCTCCAAAATACAAGAAGCAAAGAATGACAGAATTGATGGCAGACATAGACAGTTCTACAATAATAGCTGAAGGTTGCAGTACTGAACTTTCAACAAAGATTAGAAAAACTAAACAAAAGTTAAGGCAAGATATATAAGATTTGAGCAACCTATAAACCAGCTAGCCCTAACAGATATCTATAGGGCACTCTACTCAATGATAGCAGAATACATATACTTCCCCAGGACTCAGAACATTCTTGAGCATAGAACACATATCAATCCATAAGACAAATATCAAACTTTTCAGACTTTAAAAAGTTTGAAATCATACAAAGTATGTTACATGATACAATAAAATGAAATTAGAAATAGGAAACAGATGGAAATTTAAGAAATGCACAAATATGTAGAAATTAAATAACACACTCTGAAATTAAAAAAAAAAAATGAGCCAGAAAAACCATAAGAAAAATTGGCAAATTCTTGAGGGGAATGAATACAAAAACACAACACACAAAGACAACAAATTAAGGAAGAAAAATAATCTCAAATTGTTAGCCTAAATTACCACCTTAGGAGACTAGAAGAAAAAGACCAAATTAAACCCAAAGTAAGTGGAAGGGAGGAAAAATACAGATTAGAATGAAAATAAATGAAGGCCAGTAAAATAGAGAACATCAGTGAACTTTGAAAAGATCAGCAAAATTCAGAATTTCAGCTAGCTTGACCAAAAAAAAGATAGATTTCAAATTACTAAAGTTAGGAATGAAAGAGAGCACATAGCTATCAACCTTACAGAAATAAAAGAATGATAATGAAATGCTATGAGGCACTATACTACTTCCTACAAAAAAAAGCCCAGAACCAGATGACTTCACTGGTTAATTCTACTAAACATGTAAGGAAGATGTAACACTAATCCTCCTCAAATGCCATTAAAAAAATAGAACAGGTAGAAATATTGATTACTTTGATACCAAAATCAGACTGATCCCACATGAAAATAGCTGCAAAAATCCTCAACAAAGTACTAGCAAACAGAATCCAACAGCATATAAAATGGATTATATATCATAACCAAGTAGGTTTTATCCCAGGAATCTAAGGTTGGCCCAACATCTGGGCATTACTCAATATAACACATAATATCAATAGAATAATTTTTTAAAACCACACAATCATCTTAACAGATCCAGAAAATATTAGAGAAAATTCAACATTCCTTCATTATTAACTAAGAAAAGGAGGGAACTTCTTCAACCTGATAAAGAACATCTATGAAAAACACACAGCTGACATAATACTTAATGGTGAAAGAGTGAATGCTTTCCCAAAGATCAGGAACAAAACATGGATGCCTGCTCTTAACTTCTATTCAGCATTTAGTAGAGTTTTAGCCAGAGTAACTGGTCTTGACAAAGAGAGAAAATGGTATTCAGTTTGGAAAGGAAGAAGTAAAACTATTTCTACACACAGATAATATAATCTTATAGGAAACCCTAAAGGATCTATGGACACAAAAACTAGTAAGCTAATAAAGTGTTCAGCTGTTATTAGGATACAAAATCAATATGCAAAAACGGTTGTACTTCTGTATACTGTTGACCCTTGAACAACAGGTTTAAACCACAGGGGTTCACTTATATGCAGATTTTTAAAATAAATGCAGTGTAGTACTGTAAATGTGTTTTCTCTTCCTTGTGTGTTTCCTTTTTAAAATTTAAATTCAATTAACACATAGTACATTAGTTTCAGAGGTAGAGTTCAGTGATTCATTAGTTATATATAACACACAGTGCTCACTACATCACCGCCCTCCTTAATGTCCATCACCCAGTTACGCCATCCTCCCACCCCTCGCCCCTCTAACAATCCTGTTTATTTCCTATGATTAAGAGTCTCTTATGGTTTGTCTCCCTCTCTAATTTCATCTTGTTTTATTTTTCCCTCCCTTCCCTTCATCTGTTTCCTTTTGTAAATTCCACAATGAGTGAAATCATATGATAATTGTCTCTCTCTGATGTACTTTGCTTAGCATAATACACTCTAGTTCCTTTCACATCATTGCAAATGGTAAGATTTTATTTTTGATGGCTAAGGAATATTCCACTGTGTGTGTACACACACCTCATCTTCTTTATCCATTCATCTGTCAATGGACATCTGGGCTCTTTCCATTGTTTGGCTATTGGGCTGAACATGTCCCTTTGTATCACTACATTTGTATCTTTGGGCAATAAATTGTATTGAGAAAATTGGACAGCCGCATGGAGAAGAATGAAACTGCATTTCCTTGCACCATACACAAAAATATACTCAAAATGAATGAGAGATCTAAATGTAGAACTGACAGGAATCCATTAGAATCCTAGAAGAGAACAGAAGCACCAATCTCTATGACCTTGGCCATAACAATTTCAGGCTAGACAGACTCCAAAGGCAAGAGAAAGAAAGTAAAAAATTATCTATTGGGACTTCATCAAGATAAAAAGCTTTTGCACAACAAAGGAAAGAGTCAACAAAATCAAAATACAACCTACAGAACGAGAGAAGATTTTTTGTACATGTTTTTGTCAGATAAAGGGGTAGTATCCAAAATCTATAAAGAACTTATCGGGGCACCTGGGTGGCTCAGTTGGTTAGGCAACTGCCTTCGGCTCAGGTCATGATCCTGGAGACCCAGGATCAAGTCCCACATCAGGCTCCCTGCTCTGTGGGAAGCCTGCTTCTCCCTCTCTCACTCCCCCTGCTTGTGTTCCCTCTCTGGCTGTGTTTCTCTCTGTCAAATAAATAAAATCTTAAAAAAAAAAAAAAAAAGAACTTATCAAACTCAACACCCAAAGAACAAATAATCCAATCAAGAAATGAACAGAAGACATGAAGAGACATTTCTCCAAAGACATCCAAATGGCCAACAGACACATGAAAAAATGTTGAACATCACTGACATTAGGAAAATACAATTCCTTATAATTTTCTTAATACTGTTTTCTTTTCTCAAGCTTACTTAATTATAAGAATACAGTGTATAATACATTTAGTGCTAATTGACTTTATGTCATTAGTAGCACTTCCTGTCAACAGTAAGTTATCAATAAGTTAAGTTTTAGGGGAGTCCAATTTACACATAGATTTTTGGGTGGGTGACAAAGTTAGCATACCTAACTCCCATATTGTTCAAGGGTTAACTGTACTTTCAATGAACAATCTGAATATGAAATTAAGAAAAAACAATTCTGGATGCCTGGGTGGCTCAGTTGGTTAAGCAACTGCCTTCAGCTCAGGTCATGATCCTGGAGACCCAGGATCGAGCCCTACATTGGGCTCCCTGCTCGGCGGGAAGCCTGCTTCTCCCTCTCTCACTCCCCCTGCTTGTGTTCCTTCTCTAGTTGTGTTTCTCTCTGTCAAATAAATAAATAAAATCTTTAAAAAAAGAAAAGAAAAAAACAATTCTACTTACAATAACATAAAAAAGAACAAGATACTTAGAAATAAGTTAACAAAAATATGCAAGATTTGTACACAGGAAACTATACAATATTGAAGGAAATTAGTAGCAGTATTCATAATAGTCATAAAGTAGAAACCACCCTTGGCCACCTGGAACTGTCTTCCACTCAGTTCATGAGCTCAGAGTCCTGCGATGGAGACCCAGGTTGGGCTCCCTGCTGAATGGGGAGTCTGCTTCTCCCTCTCCCTTGTCCCTCCTCCATGCTCATGTGTTCTCTCTCTCTCTCTCTCTCTCTCTCTCTCTCTCTCTCTCTCTCCCAAATAAAAAAATTAAAATATTTTTAAAAAAGTGGAAACCACCCCAACATCATCAGCTTATGACTGGATAAACAAAATGCAGTATGTACATGTAATGGATTATTATTTGGCTATAAAAAGGAATGAAGTGCTAATATGTGCTACAACATAAATGAATCTTGAAAACATTTTGCTAAGTAAGAATAACCAGCACCAAAGTCATATATTATATTCCATCTATGTGAATTGTGCAGATTAGGCAAATCCATAGGAACAGAAAGTAGATTAGAAGTTGCATGGGCTGAAGGGATAGGAAGTTCAGGGGGGAGTGAAAAAAAGAATAGGGTTTCTTTTTAAGGCGATGTAAATGTGATGGCTGATTATAGCAATGGTTACATAACTCTGTGGACATATTAAAATATTGAATTGTGCACCTCAAATGATATATAAATTGTATTGTATATAAATTATATCTCAGTAAAGCTGTTACCAAAATAAAACAGGTAAATGAACAATGTCATCAAAAACGAGGAAAACAAAAGGAAGGAAAAACAAGGAAATTCTGAGAATCTGTCACAGCTAAAAAGGTCCTGGAGACACATGATGACTAAGTATTGCACGGTATTCTGGATGGGGTCTAGGTGTAGCTATACTCATATTAGACTTTAAAGCAAAAACTGTAATAAAGACAAAGAAGAGCATTACATGATAAAGAGATCAATCCAGCAAGAAGACATAACATTTAAAAATATGTAAGCACCAACAGAAGAGCACCAAAATATGTAGATATTTAAAGACCTAAAGGGAGAAATTGACAGTGATACAATTATAGGAGGGAACTTTAACACCCACTTACATCAATGGATAGATCATCTAGACAGAAAGTCAATAAGGAAATACTCACCTTAAACAGCACATTAAGGGATGTTTGGGTGGCTCATTCAGTTAAGCATCTGCATTGGGCTTAGGTCATGATCCTAGGGTCCTGAGATCAAGCCCCACATCAAGCTCCTTGCTCAAGGGGGAACCTACTTCTCCCTCTCCCTCTGCTCTTCCCCCTGCTTGTGCTCTCTCTCTCTCTCTCAAATAAATAAATCATATCTTTAAAAAAAAAAACACATTAAACCAGATGGACATAATAGAGTTATACTGAACATTCTAACCCAAAACAGCAGAATACATACTCTTCTCAAGTGCAAAGATAACATTCTCCAAGATAGATCATATGTTAGACCATAAAAAATCTCAATTAATTCAACAAGATTGAAATTATATATTAAAAAAATTTTTGTCTACAATGATATGAGAGATCAATAATACCAGAGATCAATTATAAGAAAACTGTGAAAACACTAAAAAAGTGGAGATAAACAATATATTTCATTTTATCATTATGTAATATTTCTTTTTTTATCATGTTTAGTGCTTTCACCCTAAAACCCACTTTAATTTTAACTGAGCCATTGCAGCATCCTGTGGCACACATGGTTTCTACATGACCACAGTAAAGTGAGATCTTTCCTTTTACTTACCTCTTCCCTCCCTCTTCTCCATAGTCTATTTTATAGACACCCTCACTTTAAGACTTCTAGGACTATTTTTTTAAGATTTTATTTATTTGTCAGAGAGAGAGAGAGAGAGAGAGCACAGGCAGAGGAGGGAGAAGCAGGCCCCCTGCCATGCAAGGAGCTTAGAGCAGGACTCAATCCCAGGACCCTGGGATTATGACCCAAGCTGAAAGCAGACACTTAACTGGCTGAGCCACCCAGGCATCCTGATTTCTAGAACTTTTTGCTTCACCTGTGTCTCTGTCTCCCAGCTCATAAATTTACTGAGCATTTATTAGAATCCCCCCCCACACACCATATGGTTCACTTACCACACAACATCAATCCATTCATATCTATTCATAGATATTCTGTTGTTCACCTAATGTTTCTGGTTTTCCTCTATTCTTTTTATGTGGTTAGTCATTTCCTTATTCTTTTCTTTAGGTGAAGCATAAAAAGAAATATTTTTAGATCCATTTTTTAAAGCATTCACTACTTCAGAAGTCACAAAGATCCTGAGTTTATGGACAATTTAAGAAATCATTAATGAAGAGAGTGATTCAAATTGTCTCTCCATCTGTTGATTTCTTCAGAAGGGTGCAAAGACTTACATCCTGCCAGGGAAAAGTGGAAGTTTTCTCTTCCACGAAAGACTTAAAAATCACCACGTGTGAAGGGAGAAGCTGGAGGTTGCTGGAATTTACCTGCTTGGAATAGCTGGAGAGTATAATGTGCAAATGTTAGTGCAATCAGCATAAATGAAAGGGCAGTTTGGCCAGTCGGAAAGGGAATGTTTAAGCCAAACAGAGCAGAGTCCTATGCACTGGCTAAGGGAAGAGAGCCCACCAAGCCAGCCCAGATAATAAGAGGTAAGTAGTCCTTCCCTTGCTCTCATTCAGAGACCTCACCAAGTAGGATTTATTTGTCTGAATAACCTTCCCTATAGAAAGAAGTTATGCTTCAATGAAAAAAAATTTGTTCTGGTACCACTCAGATTTATTTTAATGCATTGTTACAGGACCTAATTCTAAGTAAAGGAAGGGAAGGAAGGGTAGAGGGAAAAAGGAGCCAGGGAGAAGTTTCCATCTCTGTCTCCATGTGAATGCACTAGGCCTTCATAGGAATTAAACCTAAACTGAGATTATTTGGGAGAAGGACCTACTTTTAATTTTCCAGAGTGAATGGTCTATAGATTTAATACAGCCAAAGACAAACAATTAAGCTTGAGGACCCCTGACAAGCTTAACTAAATATTTTACCCTGGGAAAAAAGGGATTTCAATATTTCCTCCCTACATATTGATGTGCATTCTCTCAGCCTTATAAGGCAACAGTCTGGGACCACTGGTCTGGGCCCCATGACTTATTATAATTTTTAATACAATCACATATTTTCAGATCCCAAGAAAGAGCCTTAGGGTATGTTTTTGCTTATATGGTAGACTCAGCGCTTGGTCTTATGTATTATGAAACATCTTGATCAAAGTCAGACAGGTGAGTCCTAGGACCAGGTGGGAATATTCATAGAGTCTTATATTAGGCACTTTAGTTCCTCTATCCTCAAATATGCTCTCACCTTGTATTTGAATATACAACATCTGTGCTGTTCTCAATTGCATTCTCTGATGGGAAGCTATATGACTTGATCTCTTACATATTATAGGCATTTCATTAGGATTATCATTTGAAATAAGGAAAAATGGCACACTCCAGGGTGCCACATATTAAACATTTTATCTCTTTAAAACAATTAGAGTTAAATGTTTTTATAGATAACCCCAGATCTCACTTTAGGGGAGTAAATGCACACTCTTATGAACCACTTTTCAGATTCCTCAATAACCTGGCTTATTAACATTTTTCTCTTCTCTTCCTTTTTCACATTTCACCTAGTTTCCTCACCTTCTGAAATTCAGCAGGAGCATCTCCACCTTGTGTACTTTGAACTGGGTTCCCCTGATTTCACTTCTGGTGATGATTTCTGTGAGTTATTTACTTAATGCCACCCACACTGTCACACTCATAACAAAAGTTGGCCTGTACTGGACGGTAAGGAGTTGACCTCTTTATGTCATTTTCTTGTTTTGCAGGGTATTTTAGGGAGGGGAGAAATCAGTGAAGCTAGTGAAGTTGCTAGCCTTGCTTCCCCCGTAAGCATTATTGTTATCATTATAGTTGAGTCTGCAATGAGACTCCTCTTTTTTAAAAGGCAAAGATACCTCATGAGTGAAGGAGTCCATAGACCTTTAGGTCTGTCCCCTTGCCTCTGTCCCCCAGAACAGACTGGGGTCACACTAGGCTCCCAGAGTATTAGTTGTCTCTCTCTGCATGGGAGGATTCAACTTCCTGTTCAATTGCAGTAAGTTTCCTTAGGGGAGCAGAAGACTCTTGGGTCATCCTCCATGCTGAGCCAGTCATAATCCCTTCCTTGGGATTATGGGTTGGGACTCATAGCAAGATCTCCAGCATGTCAACCCAGTTATTGCTGGTGACCATGTCTTACACCAGATGAACTATAGTACTGATGAAATGAGGAAGATGTGAAGAGCCAAGATGAGGGCAAAGAGGTCTGCCTTGGTGACATCCATGCCCTTAGGTTTATTCTTTTCTGAAACCCAGCTGCATCATGGATCCATGAGCTGCCCTTATATAATAAATCCCCCCCTCACTTATTTCCCACCTTAAACAGCTCCAGTTAGGTTCTGAGGAAACCAATAGGATTCTTACTAACAAATATTTCTAAGTCTTAAGAAATTATTCCTCTTCTCCTCTCCTTTCACCTTTTCCCATTTAACTGCTTGGTTTTTGCCTTCATGGATTTTGCTGAGCATGCACATGTGCACTTGTGTGTTGTATAAAGAATTTCCAGTCCATATAGGAAACAATACCTTTATCATATTCATAAAGAAGCATAGGTAAAAGCACTTCAAAGCCATCCTTGGTGAATCCCTTGCAGGGGCAGGTGCTCTTCAGCATTAATCTATGTAGAAATGCAGAGCTTGTGTTGTGAGATCTTTCACTTTTTTCATGAGAAATCAGAAATATCAATTTTTATGAGAAATCTCTCATTTGACTCAATTTGTGTTCAAGCATGCACTAGACGAACCAACCAAACAAACAAACAAACCCACAAAACTGTGGGATGCTTGCAATATTGACTTAGATCTTCTTTAATTTTTTAAAAAGATTTTATTTATTTATCTGACACAGAAAGACACAGTGAGAGAGGAAACACAAGCCGGGGGAGTGGGAGAGGGACAAGCAGGTTTCCCGCTGAGCAGGAAGTCCAATGTAGGGTTTGATCCCAAGACCCTGGGATTATGACCTGAGTGGAAGACAGAAATTTAAGGACTGAGCCACCCAGATCTTCTTTGTTATTCATAGTATGGTCTGAAAACCAGTGGGCATTGGCATCACTCAGTAACTCACTAAAAATGCTGAATCTCAGTCCCACCCTAGACCTGATGAATCTGAATTTGAATCTGAATCTGAATCTCTAGGCTATTTGTCTGCATATCAAAGACTGAGACATCCTGGCTTAATTCATTTGTTCATAAACAGGGCTGCACATTGAAATTACCTGAGGAGTTTTAAAAAAATACTGGTATATGTTTCCCATTCTCAGAGATGCTGCTTTAATGAGATAACACACCCAGGATTGCATTCAGACCACATCTGCCTTTGTCTGTGAGTGGGCAAGCCCTGGCCTGCAGTCCCAAGGCACACGATGTGGATGGAGCTAGAGAATATAATGCTAAGTGAAAGAAGTCAGTCAGAGAAAGGCAAATACCATATGACTTCACTCACATGTAGAATTTAAGAAACAAAACAAAGGAGTGAAGGGAAAAAGAGAGAGAGACAAACCAAGAAACAGACTCAACTATAGAGAACAAACAGATGGTTATGGGGTGGGGGGGTAGGCATGGGGATAAGGGAAATAGGTGATGGGGATTAAGGATGAGAACTGGCTGTTGTATGGAAGCGTTGAATGACTATATTGTATACTAATAGGGTCCGTGTTTAAAGGAACAAGACTGAAACAAAAGCGAAGGTCAAGCAAAGCTTTATTTCCCGCCAAGCATCAAGAATTGTATTGGCCAGCCAGGGTCATTTCTCAGGACAAATTGAAGCCACCCGATTTCTCAGGTTAGCTTTTATAGGGCAAACCCCCCCAAAATCACAAGCTAACCAGGGTTAATTTGCATTTGTATTGCTTCAGGAACCAGGAAGTTGAGGGCATCTGGGTGTTTCCATTCTTAGTTTGCACCTCTATTGCTCAGGGTACAGAGGTTGGGGGTTAACTGATTGGGCATCACCCCCAACCTGGCTCACCTTTATTTTCCAGGGTCTCCTTGCGTGTATTTTCCTGAAGCTGTTTTTCTGAGTAAACAAGATGGCGGAAAATAAGATTTCTAAATAGGTCCTTACATTCCCCTCTTTTCTTTGGGAATAGGACAAATAATCCTTGACCCTTTTGTACAAATGACACCAGGGCGTTTATAATGCAGGCAATATCAGTTAACAGTAAAACCAGGGGGCCTGCAAGTGCTGATACCTAAAAACAGCGTTCCTCCCAGGGCTGTGTAGAGCCCCTCTTTTTCCAAAAACAGTATGTCAAGCTCTCTTTTATTCTGCAGTACTACTTGACTCAGAAGTTCCCATACTATTAGGCAACAATAAAAATAACAACAAAGTTCAGTCCATGGTCGGTGGGGTCCATCGGCAGCGGCATCCATCTCTGGGGGGCATCCTCGTCCTCAGCTCCTTTGACGTGACATGCGTGAATCCTGATGCCTTCTACTTTTACTGCTGTGGGTGTGGTCAGGATGACAGTAAATGGTCCCTTCCAGTGAATTCCAGGTTTCTCACCTGGTGGCTGGTGGAGGTGCACCCAGACTAAATCTCCAGGTTGATGAGGATGTGGCTCAACCCCTGTCCCAGAGAGGGCCGTTTGGATTCCCACGTGGGCTCCCTTTAAGATAGACTGCTGTGCCTGCAGTTATTTCTGCTAAGGCAGTTTCTTATAGCCATGGGCAGAGGGGAGGGGGTCTCCCAAACATTATTTAGGGTGTGCACTATGCCCTAAGGAAGGCAAAGGGAAGGAGATCCACCCACCCACCGCCAATCTCTAGAATTAACTTTGTCAAGGTCTCTTTAAGGGTCCAGTTTATTCTCTCTACTTGTCTGGAACTCTGGGGCCAGTAGGCAGTGTAGTTTCCAATTTGTGCCCACTGCCTTGGCCAACGCCTGTGAGACTGAACTCACAAATGCGGAGACATATCTGACCTGGTTGTCAGAGGTAATCCAAACCTAGGAATTATTTCCTCTAGTAACTTTCTGGCTTCCACCCCCCTCCCCCCCATCTCATGTTTGGCGGAGAAAGCCTCTATCCAGCCTGAAAAAGTACCCACAAAAACTAACATGTACTTATGTCCATATTTTCCCTGTTTCATTTCTGTAAAATCTATTTCCCAATAAACTCCTGGCTCCCTACCCCTCTCTCTCTTTCTTCTCCCCATCCTGGTTCCTCCTGCATTTACTGCCTGACATTCCACTCTATTGCAATGAAGCCTCCCTTAGCTTGTAGAGGGGTTGGGCAATCTCCACAAACTGTGGCTCTGACAGAGCTGTGCTTTCTTTGCTGACACCCAATACCCTTTTTCCATAGAGTCTGTAAAAGAGCTCTCATCCTCCCACAGGCGTGACTTACAGTCCTCAGTGGCTATTAGCAAGTCATTAACATCCTGTCCTATACTTATGTAAATCTTCTTGTAGACCTCGTCAAAGATCTTGAATCCTTGGGGAAGTCTTGTCCAGGTGAGCTGGCCCTGGAATCTCTCCTATGCATCAGACCACTCAAAAGCAAAGAAGGGCTGAGACTCCTTCACCAGAGCTATGCAGAAAAAAATGCATCCTTGAGATCTAGGATGGTATACACAGTTCTCTTGGGGCCCAGGAGGGAAAGTGGGGTATAGGGGTTAGGCACAACCCGTTTGTTAACTTCCCACAAGTAACAGGTCGATACTCTCCAATCTCGGCATTTTGGTGGGCAGCAAGGGTGTGTTCCATGGAGATTTTCAAGGGACTAGGATCCCTTCCTTTGCTACCCAGGAGAGGGAGTACAGCTGGATGCGAACAGCCATAGCAGTCTCTTTTAACTGTACCAGTACTGGAGGCCATCCCTCAGCCAGGCCAGGAGGCTTTCCCTCTGCCCAGATTTCAGGAAACTCGACCTGCAGGGTTTGGAGAAGGCCTCCCTCCTCTGTCTCCTCTGGTTTTGAGACTGGCTTGTAAAGGAGGTGTTCATCCACTGCTGCCACAAGCATCTGCTCAACGGGTTGCCCCAAAGTCACGGTCATGTCTTCCTCCGAGAACTGAATGCCAGCCCGTAACCTGTGGAGGAGGTCTCTTCCCATCAGGTTATACAGAGCATTAGGAAGGACCAGGAATCGATGTTTAATGATTCCCGAGGCCAAATTCAAAGTCCTCTCTGTTGTCCATTTATGTCTTTCTGTGCCATTTGCCCCTTGTACTCAGGTTTCCTCTCCAGATAGTTTTCCCATAGGTCTTAACAATGATGAAAATTGGACTCCCATGTGCACCAAAAAGTTAATTAATTTCCCCTTCACCTTAACTCTAACCCGAGGTGCTGCAGTCCTTGGTGGCCAGTATTGCCATTTTCTTCTTATGGCATTCCCTGGCCCAGTGTCCTTTCTCCTTGCAGTAAGCACACTGATCTGAATCTAAGTCTCCCCGTTTACTTTCTCCACGTTTAAGCTTTTCCTTCCATTGACCATTGTCAACCTTCCTGTGGTTCTCGCATGCCTCAGGGTCGATCCGGCTGTATATTTTATAGGCTCCATTAAGCCTTTCCAGTAAAGCCCTTGGGGACTCATCCTTACTTTGAGTCACCATACTAATCTTGGGTAAATTTATGGGCCTCCTTGTAGCCGCCCAGAGTCCCCCCAAAAGAGCCTGGTGGTAGAAATGGAGACTCTCCCTACATTTACATGAATCTCCTTGCAGATGAAACTCATTTTGCAAGACAATAACAATTGTAAAAACTTAGAAACAGACATTGCCAGTAATCTACTTTTCACATACAGAGTTGTTTCCCTTATTTCCATCAGTCTTAGTTACAGTTAGCAGAATTTTGCACTCTTTAGAAACCTCAATTTCCAGTGAAGATTAAGGAGTAACCGAATGTAAACTGTTAAACCAGAAGTCAGTTTTGAAACACAAGTTTCTAAAATAAACAGTTTCAGCAATCCTGCAAGCTACCCTGTCCGAGCACAGCTGTCTACACCTCCCGCTTGCCCGCATCCATGTTCCTCCTCGGGCTGCGTGCCGGAGCTCCTGCCCAGGCTGGGCTTGGCCCCCCGGGGCCTGGGGAGCCTCCTTGGCCGCTACCGCAGCAGCGCTTTCAACATTGTGGGTCCGGGCACCCCGGGAGCCTCTGGCATGGGCTCCGACAGTGCACCTCACCTCAGCCGTGGCCGGTTCACTCCCACGGGCCCGCAGGCCACCCAGGTGCAGCTTCCCGCCAGTCGGTGGGCCCCGGCAGCTGTGGTGCAGTGCCTGACAGCTCATAGTGCTGCTGCCTATCGGGCTTAAGTACACAATCTGGGACAGTGGGTTCACTGGGCTTTCCTCCCATTGTGAATGGCATCGCAGACAAAGGGTGGGGTACTTTGGGATACTGTCCGGCTTGCATCCCTTGCGGGTACTTAGGAGCATCTTAGCTAAGGTCTATCCATATAAACCCCAGATAAGGCCACTCCCATGGAATGGATGACTGTTATGCCATATGACGCCCCACGAGACAGGGTGCAGCCCACTCAGACTCGTAGCCAAAGTAGTGGAGCCAGACAGACACGAACTCAGGCACTCATCACATTCAAACAGGTTGGACACCCCCACCCTGTGCCCCTGACTAATGGGAAATAATCAGGCTCCTCCTCCGTCAAATAGGATGGGTCTTAACAGAAACAGGACTGCCTAGGCTAGGAGACTCAAACCCCTGGCAACCGGCTAGCCCAGGGGAACCCCAAACCCCCTGGCAACCACAGATGGAGGGAGAGGCGTCCCTGCATCCACTCTCCCCCTGGGAAGCTATACTGCATCCAGTTTCTCCCTGGTGGGCCACTCCCCTGGAGCTCCGCAAACAGAACAGAACTGAATCTCGAGATCTTACCAGATGTTACCTTACCTCCGGAGGCTTTCTCCCCCCAAAATTCTGATGCTGGCTCAGCCCTTGTCATTTAATCCCAGAGAGCCCCAAATAATAGAGTCTGTGTTTAAAGGAACGAGACTGATGTAAAGGTCAAGCAAAGCTTTATTTCGCACCAAGCATCAAGAATTGTACTGGCCAGCCAGGGTCATTTCTCAGGACAAATCGAAGCCACCTAATTTCTCAGGTTAGCTTTTATAGGGTGACCCCCCCCCAATCACAAGCTAACCAGGGTTAATTTGCATTTGTATTGCTTCAGGAACCAGGAAGTTGAGGGCATCTGGGTGTTTCCATTCTTAGTTTGCACCTCTATTGCTCAGGGTCCAGAGATTGGTGGTTAACTGATTGGGCATCACCCCCAACCTGGCTCACCTTTATTTTCCAGGGTCTCTTTGTGTGTATTTTCCTGAAGCTGTTTTTCTGAGTAAACAAGATGGCGGTTCGGATTTCTAAATATGTCCTTGCATATACCTGAAAGTAATATTACACTATCTTAACTATACTGGAATTAAAATTAAAATAAATTAAATTAAATCAAAAAGACTTCCATAGGAGTTGCAAACTGAAGGTCCACAAATATTGCCAGACCTTTTTTTTTCACCCAGAGCAGTGTTTCAAAAACATTTTTAATTTGTTGGTATTAAATAAGAAGACAGGACTTGTTAAATGCTGTAAAGAAACATTGAGTATAAACATCTTAGAAAAATAAACTCTTATAGCCAAAAGTGATCAATTACACAGTACAAAAATTCTAAATACACACTTAAAACCTGCATCTTCAATGATTGCACACATCTGAAAATCCCAGTCCTTTGAAAATGTAGCCAAATGAGAAAAGAGAGCAAAATAACCAAGGTCAAACCCTAAGAGAAAGGACACCTAAAATTAGAGTACAGGAAAAACATCTTCTTTTAAATTCTGACACTTAATTTTGTACTCTGAGCACTGCTCTTACATTTCAGTAGCTAAAATAAGCTTTTTGTTTGTTTGTTTGTGTCTGTGTATGTATAAAATTCTCCCAATGAGATAAACTGCAAACAAAAACCAAACTAACAATTCTTTACCCTCCCTGTATCCATGCTCTTTGTAATGTGACTTGTGGTTCCTCCCTTCCAGAGTTAGAGTCTATTACCTCACCCTTCAAATCCGGACTGGCCTGGTGAATTCCTTTACCCAGCAGATGAGCAGAAGTGACACTGTGCCAGTTCTGAACCTAAGCATCAAGAGGCCTCATGCACTGCTTCCCTGTCTTTGGATCCCTGCTATTGCAGTATGAGCAAGCTGGATTATCTGAACTGGGAGAAGACCCAAGGCCTTCTTAAACTAGCTGGCAGCCAGCTCACTCCCAATATTTGAGAAGTCCCAGCCAGTACCTGCAGTCAACTATCTGATGCATAGTTGACCAAGTGCCAAAGGTACATGCGCAAGCCCAGATGATACTAAAGGAATTACCCAACCAACCCACAGAATCATGGGTTACATAAATGATTAATCTGTTTTGGAGAGATTTGTTGCACAGCAATATCTAACTGACATACCTAGCCCAGGGAGTTTCATCATCAATATTAAATTTCTAAAGAAAGTGAGTCTATAGAAATTAGAAAATGGTTAAGCTAAACTAGAAAGACTAAGGAAAGAATGACAAGGTCTTCTTGTCAACTTGGTTCCTCCATTGGGCCATATTGGTAATGTTGAATTACTTAGTTAGGTCAAGCAGTTGAGCAGAAACAGAACCTGAGGCTGGGCCTAGTGAAACAGCATCTGATACCAATTTCTATCTACTTCCTAATTGTATCACCACTACTGCTCCTTTTATATTTCCATCCCCATGTTATTGAACATCTTAATTTGGAGAATAAATTTAAATATGAACAATGGCTCATGTTCTGAATAACATTAATATACTGATTAAGACTTAGATAACTTTGGGGCACCTGGGTGGCTCAGTCATTAAGTGTCTGCCTTTGGTTCAGGTCATGATCCCAGGGTCCTGGGATCGAGACCCACATAGGGTTCCCTGCTCAGCGGAGAGCTTGCTTCTCCCTCTTCCTCTGCCTGTCATGCTCTCTGTCTCTCTGTCAAATAAATAAATAAAATCTTTTTTAAAAAAAAGATTTAAACAACTTCTATGACTTAGTAAGAATTACCATCTGAACTGTACCCCTTGGCAATGTTGATCTACATATCATTGTTCTCAGGTATGTTCATCTTGTAAAATTAGTATGATTTCCCAAATAATAGTAACATTACATACCTTAAGGTTTTCTACAAGTTTCCTAAGAAACATGAACTCTTTTCTTTCTTTCAGGTATGTGGGGAGAAAACTTAGAAAAAAAGAAAAACTGAACTGTTTTCTTTCTTTCAGAAAAAAAAAACTACTTTCAATATTCTTGCTAGTTCTGAAAATCAGTTTGAAATTGAATTCAAATGGCAAAAGAACACAAAAAGAGAGTCAGCATTTAAAAGATAACACATGCACAACAGACTTGGCCCTACCCCTCGTCTAACAAATTATGAGTGGTGTTCAATCATTTAACAGTAGACAGCTTTGTAAAAAAGAAAATTATCTGCATGTAGGTCCTTATCATACAGTATGAAAACCAGATTTCTGTAAACTCCTCCTAGCCTTCATAGCTAACTTGAATTTGTTAAGGAATAAAACCTGCCACATAATCCCAATTTAAGTCCACCCATGGCTTTTAAGGAAGGTTGGGGGCTGCTTATAATAAGAAGCAGCCCAAAGATGAGCAAGCTTCATATGGAGAACTAGATCTGCATTATTCTTACTTTCAGGTAAATAGATGAAGGAAGTTGCTTTATTACTCCCAGATAATGAGGTAAGTACATGACATAGGTATAGATCTTTCTCCTAGGTATTATGAGGGGTAGAGAAGCCATTTCCTATGTAGTTACTGCTGTCAAGGAGCTAATAGGCTGGCTAAGGAGACAAGATGGCCATACCTGAGAACAGTAGTGTGTAAATAAATGGTGCCGGAAGTGGGGTTCAGAAAGAGAATGATAAAAGAGTTACCAGAGTTAAGGGATAGCAGAGCCATTGTGAAGTGGGCAGGTCAGGGAAGGCCATGAGAGAAACCAAGTAGACCTCAAAGGACCCTGTTTGTTTATAACAGCATGAATGAGATATAATCATTAATAATAATGTATAGATTTAAGGTGTATAACTTGATGTTTTGATATATACTATGTATCTTGTGAAATGATCACCACAATCAAAATCAGTATCTATCACCACACAGTTACCATTTTCTTTTGTGCATGTGGGAAGAACACTTAAGTCTTCCCTCCTAGCAAATTTCCAGTATACAATACGTTATTAACTATAGTCACCATGCAGTACATTAGATCTCCAGATCCTAATCTTGTATCACTGAAACTCTGTGCCCTCTGATCAGCCTCTTCTCCCCATTTCTCCCTCCCCCGCAAACTCCTGGAAACCACCATTCTACTCTGTTTCTATGAGTCTATTTTAGATTGCAAATATTAGTGTGAGCATGAGCGTTCTGTCTTTCTGTGCCTGGCTTATTTCACTTAGCATAATGTCCTCCAGGTTCATCCATCATGTCATTCACTAACATGTGGAAAGTAAGAAAATAAATGAACAAAGAGAAAAAGAGACCCAAAAAAATCAAATTCTTAAATATAGAGAACAAACTTGTGGTTTCCAGAAGGGATGGGTAAAATAGGTGAAGGAGATTAAGAACGCACTTATCACGATGAGCACTGAATAATGTATAGAATTATTGAATCATTATTGTACATTATTGTACACCTGAAACCAATATAACACTGTATATTAATCCTACTCAAATTTGAAAAAAACTAAACAGTTGAAAAACAGAGTCTTTCTAAGATTTATTTATATGAGAGAGAGAGAAAAATGTGTGAATGCACAAGCAGGGGGAGGGGCAAAAGGAGAGGGGGAAGCAGACTCTCTGCAGAGCCTAGAGTCCAATGTTGAGCTCCACATGTGGCTCCCTCCGGGATGGGCTCCAGGCAGTGCTCTGTACCAGGACCCTGAGATCATGACCTGAGCCAAAGTCAGACACTTAACTGACTGAACCACCAAGTGCCCTCTTAAAAATAGACTCTTAACAGAAAGCATCTGGTGGTTGCTGGCGGGGGGGGTGGGGTGGGGTGGAGGGAAGGATGTGCAAAATAGATTAAGGCAATTAAATTAAGAGGTACAAATATGAACTTGCTGTTATAAACAAGTCACAGAAATGAAAAGTACAGCATAGGGAATATAATCACTACTATTGTAATAACATTGTAACTACATTTTTGGTGAGCATTGAGGTAATCTATAGAATTGTTGAATCATTGTGTTGGTAATTCTAGGTTTCTGTTGTTGTTGTTTGCAGAACCTCATGTTGTTTTCCACATGGCTGTACCAATATATATTCCCACTGACAGCATATGAAGGCTCTCTGTCTCCACATCCTCACCAACACTTGCTACCTTTTGTCTTTTTGATAAGAGGCATCCAAACATGTGTGACATCTTTTCATGTATCTTGGGCACTTGAATGCAGGACCCTGTTTATTAAATACTCCTTTACAGGCATGCCTTCAAAATCTGTCTCTCTGTTCTCTCTCACACACAACACATACAGGGACAATGCTATATTTGTCTTATGAAATCATCCCTGTCTGCTGAGAGATAGCTTGTAGGTCATTGTTGTCATTTCTTCACATTATTCTGAGCTGACACAATCTGGGACAGGTGAGCTTCCAGGAAAGAAATAGCTCCAAGTGTTACCAATGAGACAAGAGCAACCCAGACAAGTGAATCAGGAATACACAACAAAAGCATCCTTGATAAGTTCTCCTGAATAGCAATTCTTAGAAAGCTTTCTATGGGATGCCATCTGGATGCATAAGTATCACTGTGATAAAATAGCACTTGCTTCCAGTCTAGCCATGCACATATCTTATAATTATCTATACTCCCAAGTTTTCTGAGCCTTTATTTTTAAAATTAAGGAAAACTTTATCTTTGCACATTTGGTTTTTAATACAATTGTAGCACATTTTCCAAAATGCCAAGTAATCTAAAAGTAATTTACATCTGAGCTAGGAATATGTTGAATTTTAAGGATACTTTCCTTCTTTTTAGATACTTCCTGAATTTTGCTCAATCCAGTAGTAAAATTTGTTAAATATTCAACCAGGCACAAACTGCATGATTAGAGAGGATAGCTGGGAGGGATGGAAGGAAACCAGACCCATTTAAAATTTATCAAGAGATCATTTAATTCCATGCAATGAGAGTTTCCCAGCTACCAGGGAACTGGTCATCATTATTCATTAAGACATGACCCACATGGGGCTAGATTAAGGCGTGATCATTCAGAGGTCTCACTACTTTTCACATACAAATGCAACCCCATAGTTTGAACAGCACAGATCAACCTACAGATGGCAATTTCACCTTGCAGGTTATTAAAATAAGCCTCTCCAAGCTTTGCCTAGCAGACAACCACCTAACCTTACTACAATCAACCAGAAATGTGCTGCACGTTGCATCTCGCTGCCTTAATTAAAGTACACCAATCATCCAATTACACTGCATGATTTCTCAAGCTCCTCTTGAAACAAGCCCCAGGAAAACCAGGAGGAAAAATAAATTGAAGAAGGAAGCCCCCAACTTGAATAGACTCTAACCACAAAGGGTTCAATTTGTTCCTAGGTGTATGAGGGGTAGAAGTGAAACAAGATTCTTCTCCTGCATGGTCTTCCACAAGCAGAGGATATGGCTCAGCCCAAGAAGGAAAATGTGAAGATTCTCGTTTCAAAATGTGAAGTTATTCCCATAACTTCACAATGAATGCCTTATTGTGAAGTTACATCTGGCCTCTCATTGCTTCTCACCATCTAGGCTGACCAAGCTGGGTAGGTTTGCATTGGCTACTAAAACATAGATCTTTGAGAGGAAACAGCTTACTTCATTGACTATATCACCAGCAAGACCATTCTTTATATTTGATAAAGTGACTTTCAAAAGAGATCTTTCACAGTATGTGTATATCCAAATGTCCCTTTATAAATAAAATCCAAGTCCATGTAGACTCCTTTTAAGAAATGTTAACTAGCATTTTCTGAATCTCTGCTCTGTGGCGGACACAATGTTGAAAAGGTGCTCAGTGCATGTGATACCTTTACTCTTAACCACCCACATGGGGACCTTGAAGTTCAGAGTGGGTCAATCATTTGCTTACAGACAGGCAAGAGATAAGATGCAGAATAAGAAAATGCCATTGGACAATTTGAGAACACAAGTCTTGGGTTCAGCTCTTCCCAGAGAACTGAGACATGGTCAGGAGCATGGACTCTGGAAGCAGACCAACTTGGGCTCGAATTCTGTTTTTACCATTTTATAGCTATATGACCTTATCAAAGCTGGTGAACCCCATTGAGACTTGTTTTTTTTTTCATTATTAAGATGGAAATACTCCCCTCAACTTTATAAAGTTGCAATGAGGAATAATTAATAATTTGTTCAAAGTACTTAGCACATTACCTCACACACAGCATATTTAGTCAGTGCTGGCTATTATTATTTATTATATTATTTTCCTTGTTTTAATCTCCTTTCAATCCTTTATTGGAGAAGCTAAAGATGGGAGCTTTCGCTAAAGCAACTTCTAACAGATGGATGTGAGAAGCAACTGGAGATCATTTGCCATGATGGTGATAAAGCAGTAATTAAATGGGAATTACCACCCAAACTCAACCAGGCAGGAAGGACTGGGTAGGAAAAATGGTCTATTGGGCTTTTTGTCTTTTGTTAGTTGTTGTTGTTTTCTCAGAGGCAGTGCTGTGCTCATGGTAATGCTGGAGCTGGAGGCAGAGGAATGTGAAGCTGGAGGAAGTAGAAGCCCTCGTCACCTATGGTTTTCACTTTGATTAAGATTCTGTTCTTTGTACTGTACCCTTGAACAAGATGAACCTTGAAACAGGATGTGCTGCAAGAAACTCAATGTGGATTTGCTGGCTCCCAGGGCCAGCCATCTGCCACATCTTGATTGGGGAGCAGAGATGAAATTAAATTGCTTCGGCATTACTCCCCACTCCCTAAGAAACCCACCGAAGGATGGCAGGCTGGCCGTGGTGACCATTTATAGGGCAGAGCATTCCGTGTTAATGGAGCAGAAACAAGCAGGACAGAAAAACTGGGAAAGATGCATTTTCTGTTTTTTCGTGGAGAGACCTCGAGGGAAGACAACATCCCATAGCAAAGTGAGCAAAAGAAATCAGAATCATGTTAGTAAGGTGACATCTCTATCAGTTCAAGTCTTCTCAGACCAGAGGAACACAGAAAACTTTGAAAAGTTACAAGAACAGCTGGAAATAAGAAAAAGGACTTACGCATGAAACCACTACCCAAAGTAAAAGCACCGCAATTCACCCACAATGTGGAGATGGAAGGGTCAGGGTGGGACACAGCATCCATCCCATAAAGTATATCTGGGCCAGGAGCAAAGGATCCTTAGTTCTAGTTCTATTTAGAAGCATGAGGGCTGACGTGTTCTATAAAGTGGCACTTTCTCAATGGCTTTTTTGTCCACATTCTATGTTCACATAGATGAAAGACACAGGGCCTGTCCAGGTGTGAAAGCAAGACCACAAGATGCCCAGAGAAAAGAATCCAATTATGACATGCACCTGCTACAACCCCTTCCCCCAGGTGACAATGCCAGGTGAGTTCCTGGGGTTCCTGCCTGCTTACAGCCAGGTTGCACCAACTACTATCCAACTACAGAGCTCAGAGATTCATCTTCAGCCAGTGGCTGGGGGTGCTGCTGTTCATTTTGCCCCTGCAATGTCATGAAGCATATTCAGTGAGAGCTTTTACAGAAAGGATGTTGTCAGTGTGCTGTTCATCTCTGATGAAGCACAGACAAGAGGACGAAAAAATCCAGGCTTGGGAAATGGAGATCGGTGAGCATTTCATCTCCTTTCTCCATCATTTTACAAGTGAGCCAACCATGGCTCGGGAAGGTTGATTTCCATAAGTCTACACACGGAGATCAGAGGTGGAAGTAGGGCTAGTATCACAGAGTTTTCCAGGAATGAAGCTCCTTGTTGTTAGGAAGTTGAAACTGAAACATGCGTGTATTAGAGGGAATCTCTACTGAAGGCCTGGAAAATGGGTCTGATTTTCTTATAGTCACAACAGCTCATGAGAACCAAGCTTTTCCCATGCTTAAGAGTCCACAAACACAGAGAAACAGAATGGAAAAAGAATGAAAGGATAGAGACAGCCATGTATATGGAACAAGATGGACCTTGGGCAGCCTACATGACTGAAGGAAGCTAGGTGCATTGCCAGAGAAGACTGGTGGGGTTGAAATTTGACTGCAGTTTGACTTCACACAGAGAGCTAAGAACTTCCAATATGTGAGGCACCTATCTAGGCACTGCTGAGCTTGCAGAGCTGTAGACCAGATATGACAGAGTGTCACTTTCATGTTATGAGCCCCTGAGCTAAGTATTCTTTCTCCTCTTTCACAGAGAGGAGCCTCAAACAGTGACAGAGAACAAGTCAGTGTAATCTGTTTGTGCGTTCTCTCCCTGTGTCCCTTCGGAATTTAGCTAGAACTGGGTAAACACATAGAGAAACCCATATGTGTTCATGAGGTTGATGTTTCAACAAATCTAAAGACTGTAACATGGCATCTGCACCCATAGGCATAGGCACAGGGATGGGTGTCGTCTTCACAACCCTTTCACCTTGCTTCTGGACCAAATGGGATGCATGACTCTCCCCTTAGTAGAGAGGTAGCCAGTCACAGAGTACAGCCTTGAGGATTTTTCCCAACATACAGTTTCAGAAGTCTGAACACTACTCTGTAAACAGTGGAGATTCAAGAAAGGTTTCTGAGCAAAGGGGGAACTGGTTGGATGGGATGCTTATAGGTGATCTGGACCTGAAGGACAAAACTCAGGCTAGCACAGCTGGTAGGAAAAGGTACTTGGAGGAATGAAGAGGAAAGATTACAAAGAGGATATGAAAATGAAAAGAGCAAATGGGTGGAAATTATCTCTGGGCCTCGCCGTTAGGCAACCTGCGTGATGAATCCATTCAGTGTCAGTATATGATTGATTTGCTCCCACTAGCCTAGAGCATGCATTTAGCCAGAACCTCCTGGAGAGGATGGCTTTCCATCTAAAGGGCTACTCGAGGTGGAAAATGAACCCAAGGGGACAGCTGGATGAAAAAGTCCCTCTGGAAAGGGGCAGGGAAGGCTCTTGAGCTCTGCTAGACTAACTCTTGCTTTCCTTAGTTGGGAAAGGCTGTCCCCAGTGAGCACCTGTTCTACCCACATGAAGCAAAGACTCCTGGGAAATGCAGAAAGTAATGTTTTGTTGTTGTTGTTGTTCTATCATCTGACTCCCTGTCCTTTCCTCTTGTGTCCATCTTCCAGTCCAGGGATGGAGTTTACCCACTCAACCCTCCTTGTTGGTTCCCTGAAAAATAGACAGAATCATGTCTTGCTTCTGAGGGACTATTATTAAAGCAATTTGATAATTAACTTTTTTTAATGTGTAGAATAGATTTTAAAATTGTCAGACCTATTACTAGGCCCTGTCCCTGGACTTCACTCAAAGCTACCCACGTGCCCTCTTCTCTCCATCTATCACAGACATAAAAGCTGGTTAAAGCTCCATTTCCTCCTCCTGCGTCCCATTATTATTACCTTAGTTCTAACTGTCGAGAGACCTTGCTAAAGAAAAGAATGCTATAATTCAGTATTAGCTTACCAGAAAACACTAGTGGGAGTTGAAATCACAAGTAGGCAGAGAATAAAGTACGACCAAAATTCATCACACAGTCATTTTCACCTCCCACACTCCACTCTGACCCAGACACTACCTTTATTTGTGAAGAACATAAAGATTTGTTCCTGCATATCATAGGAAAAACATCATGATGGTTGGTTGCTATTATTCTTCAAGTGTCAAGATTTTTATTTCTCCCCTGGAAAAGAGCAATATATTTTAAAATGCTTTGATCTCTTATCTGCAATCAGCAGAAAAAAATATATAATTTAGTTCACTTTGAGAAAATGATGTTTGAACTCGATTCCAAAAGCAGACTATGTGACTAATTGGAAATTCTCTGCCTCTAAGAACCATGACAAATGTCACAGAAGGGCCTTGTCCAGCACTTCAGCAAGAGGTCCCTGGAAGCCCTTAGTTGCCTGCCTGTCCCCTGATAGGGAAGCATGGGGAAAGCAGCTTTTGGAGGGGGATTGCTGGCTTCAGGCACCCAGCAATTCAGTGACAGCTCTTTCGAAGGTAGAATATTAACTCTGCAAATGTGGCCCAGTCATCTTAATTAAGGCCAGAGCCTCTTCATTAAAAAGAAGTAGCACTTGAGTTCGGGAATCCAATATAAGTTGCCACAACAAGTTGGAAAGGATGGAGGGCACTGATTAAATACACAGCTAAAGGCACATATGATTTTTAGTTGCCTTTTCTTAAAGCTAGTCTCAACTTATAGGCTCAGTGGCTAACCAGGGCCAAGGGGGGTGGTCTGGTGAGAGCTAGTGTCTTTTGCCCATGGCTTAGATGCTGCACGAATACCAGCTGGCCTTGGCCTTACCAGAGGCTATCCCTGTGTTTCTAACCCAGCAATGAGTCCCCAAGATTCGTATTCTTCACTCAAAGACATTCATGTCATCCCCAACACTGTCTGCTTAAAACCCTCCAATGTCTTCCCATTGCACTTAGACTGAAAACTGAACCCCTAGCCAAGGCCTGCATGTTCCCACAAGATTCAGCTCCAGGCTCTTTTCAAACTCACATCTACCCACTCCCCTGTTTTTATTCCAGCCACCAACCGTGGACATCTTTCTGTTCTATACCTGCAACTAACTTGTTCCTGCCCCAGGACATTGGCATTCACAGTTCCCACTTCCTGATTGGTCTTTTCTCTAATCTTCACCTGGCTGATTCCTTCCCATCATTCAGTTCAAATGCTACCTGCTCAAAGGCTTTCTGATGTTCCCTAAAGTATCTTTGCCCTCTCCAGAACTCTCTAATCACTGTCGTGTTATTGTTTATTTTTATCATCAATCTCTGACATTTCTATATTTCTTCCTTATTGTTCTGTTTCTCCAAACTAGAATATAAGCTCCTTGAGGACAGAGACCTCACTTGCCTTGTTTGCCATTAGATCCCTAATGCCTATAATGTGCTCAACTAACATTTTTGGATGAATGAATGGATAAATGGATAAAAAAATTTATCTTTTATAATTATTGTTTTATAAAACAATAATTAAAAATCTAGAAATAATTATTTAAAGATCTCAGCAACCAGGTGTGTACACGGGGAAATATGCCAACCTTGGCAACACTTTACAGAGAATTCTGCACGCTTCTTGATCAGAGTCACTACTGTGGCTCCCACCACTCCTGTGCTCCTGGCTGGCATCTGAGAAAAGACAGAAGCAATTTGTAGGAAGTTGCTTTATAGTAAAAACCAGAGGTTCTCGTTTTTGCCTCCCAGAACCAATACATTCAATGGTGGGAATTTTTTTTATTATATTATTTTAATTTTTCAGTGTTCCAAGATTCATTGTTTATGCCCCACACCCAGTGCTCCATGCAATACGTGCCCTCAGTACCCACCACCAGACTCTCCCATCCCCTCATCCCTCTCCTCCAAGACCCTCAGTTTGTTTCTGAGTCCAAAGTCTTTCATGTTTCATTTCTCTTCCCGAATTACTCTACTTCCCATTTCCTTTCCTTCTCCTATTGTCCTCTATATTACTCCTTATGCAACACAAGTAAGTGAAACCATATGATACTTGACTTTCTCTACTTGGCTTATTTCACTCAGCATAATCTCTTCCAGTCCAGTCCATGTTGCTAGAAAAGTTGGATATGCATCCTTTATGATGGAGGCATAGTATTCCATTGTATATATGGATCACATCTTCTTTATCCGTTCATCTGTTGATGGGCACCTTGGCTCTTTCCAGAGTTTGGCGATTGTGGCCATTGCTGCGATGAACATTGGGGTACATATGGCCCTTCTTTTCACTACATCCGTATCTTTGGGGTAAATGCCCAGTAGTGCAATTGCAGGGTCATAGAGTAGCTCTATTTTTAATTTTTTAAGGAATCTCCACACTGTTTTCCATAGAGGCTGCACCAACTTGCATTCCATTGGTGGAAATTTTTACCCAGAAATGTATCCTGCAGTCAGCCTCATTAATATCTTACATAAACAAGCCACAAGAGGCTTCAGTTGGAAAGACTTTAAAATAATGTCTCAAGCAGTCTGTGAACAGGCAGTAATTTCAAATTCAGAGTGATGTGCTGCTTTGGAAAGAGCCTGTGATGAAAAGAAAAATTGCAGTTGGAATCTCCTTCTGAAGTACACTTACCTACTTACTCTTCTTACACATCTATTTAGATATTGTTTCAGGTTGCCACCCACACACAGCCGGGGAGGCCAAATAAGGCAGTTTTTTTCAGTTATGATGCAAACTGTGTGCATGCTTACTGGAACATATTTTGCTTCATCTTGAGTTAGTGATCCAGAAAGGAAAGTAGAAAGAGATGGAACCAAATAGGATCAGGATCATTGATTGTATTTGGTTCCTTTTAGAGTAATTCAAAAATAAACAAAGGTTAATACTTTGTAGGAAAAAGGGTGTATGGTCAATCTGAATTCTCTCTCATGGCTTCCTCCATGATAAACTGATTTTTATAGGTTATAGGATTTCCTTAGTGGGGACATGAACGTGTGTGGTACCTCCATGGAACCATACCAAACAGCAAAGAAACTATTCAGGAGATGTAAAACCATAATGATAATGACAGTAATAACTCAGCTGTATTTCCCTGGGAATTGTATGTAAGAGCACTGTGTGGAGGACTGAGACCCTTGCGATCATTCAGCTGTATGTGCAGGTGCTGCTAGAGGCAAGCTTTCAGAAGGGAAATGCAGAAACTCCAGGTTTCTGATGGGCTTTCAACATTTAAGCTCAGAGTCACTGCCTCCCCCTGTGGCATGACAGAGGTCTGAGGGCATTTACAAAAAAAGGATTAAAATAATCAGGCTGGAATAGAGCAAAGCCATCCTTTCCTTCCCAAATCCAAGAAAGGCAAAACATTTAGCATCCAGACTGACTCGGGAGAGCAGCCCTGTTATGGACTCACTCTTCACCACCATCCATGCAATATCTGGGCACATACCATGTACAAGGCATCCCGTTATGTACCAACTTCTGAATGATAAACAGCAGAGACAAGTTTCCTGCTTCCTCTAGAGCTTCCATTCTCATATAAGGCTTTTTTTTTTTAATAAGACAGTGTTATTGATATATAATTCATACACTGTACAATTCTCCCATTTCAGGTGTACAATTTAATGGCTTTTCATATAATCATAGAGTTGTTCAACCATCACATTGATTGAATTTTTTTAAGGTAGTGAAGGGTTTTAAGGAGCTAATCCCTTCATCAATTATTGAGTTACAATTGTGATCATTGTTTCTACCTCTTTGAAAGAATGAAGCATGAAACTTTGGGAGCTTTCTGGTCTTAGGGCCCCAATAAGTCTTCCCAAAAAGTGGCAACTGAATTGCTGGCTGATGAATGACTAGAAGAGAGCCTGGCAAAGGAGAGAAGTGAGGAAACAGCAGAGTAAACAGGAGCAAAGTCTTTGTGGTGAATCTGAGAAATGGAGAAACAATTTTGAACTTTATCTTAGAACTAGTTTTCTATTTTTTAAGAATTTCAAGTCTCCCTGCTCACCCCCTCAACATCCATGCCTTATAAGATTTTCATTCCAAAAGTACTTTACCTGGGGCACCTGGGTGGCTCAGTCATTAAGCATCTGTCTTCAGTTCAGGTCATCCTCCCAGAGTCCTGGGATGGAGCCCTTATTTCTTCCTCTCCCACTCCTCTCCCACTTGTGTTCCCTCTCTCCCTGTCTCTCTGTCAAATACATAAATAAAACCTTTAAAAAAGGATTTCTTTGCCTGCTGATGGCTAGAAAATGGATTGGAGATAGACAAGAGACAAAGCAGGGAGACTAGTTAGGAGTCCATCTTAGAAGTTCAGCTATGAGGTGATGGTGTCCTAACTCAGTGGAAATGAGAGCATTGAGTTAACTCAAGGTCTGTTAGGACCTGAATCAAAAGACCTTAGTAAATGACCAACAGTGGGAGTGATAAATCCCAAATATGATGCTTCCACACTTGGGTATATGGATTATGGGAGGACAATTGAAAGAAAAACAGGATTTTAGGAGTTGGGAGAGACCATTATGGGCTCAATACTGGATATACTGACAATGAAGTGTCCAGAGACAATGAAGTGTCAAGTAGGTAGTTGAATATGGTTCTGATGTCAGAGGTGAGATCTGGGTTAAAGAGATAATCACAGAAGTCACTGTTGTATAGTAGGCTATCGACCATTGACGTCCTGCAAGCAGGTTAGACCACCCAGGGAGAGACAATGCACTAGAGAAGGGGTCTTGGGTGAAGCCAGGGAACATGCGAATATTTTAGTGGTGGACAGAAGAGGATATGCTGGGTAAAGAAGCCGAGAGCTTCCATGGAGGAGGAGGTAAACCAGGAGAATGTAGTTTCCTGGAAACTAAGGGAAGATGGTGATTTAAGGCAGGAGAGGTTGTTCAAACACTGCTAAAGAGATGAAGCCTAAAGAAAATATCCTTTGGACTTCGTGACATGAAAATTATTGGTAACCTTACTACGAGTCATTTCTGAGACAGACAGGAAAGTGAAAAAAACAGAACATTTGCAGACTACTTTGAGAGATTTGTCCGTGGATGGGAGAAGAGGAGAAAGGTGGTCTAGATGAAGGGCCGCAGGGAGTGAGGCAGGAAGGCTGTTTTACAAATGTTAATGCTATAAAGAAGGATTCAGTGAAGAGTGAAACAGAGAGGAGAAGGCTGATGTGTAAAGTGCCTGAGAAGCCCAGAGGGGCTGAGACCCTGGCACAGCTGCAGGGGTTGGCCCTAGTTAGAAGAGGAGCTTCTGCCCTGAGGAGCCTGAGGCAAACCCTCGTTTCCACCATGGCCGGGGATGGAGCCATGTCACACTGGCAGCAAAAACAATATCCTAAAAAAAGCCTGATTGGGTATCAGCTGCTCTTCACCAGGCACTGGGTGTGGGATGAGAGTTTGTCTCATTGACTGCCACCCTTTTCCCAGCCAACACACACACACACACACACACACACACACACACGTGCATTCACATGCACTCATTAAACATGTGTTTTGGAAACAGGAACCTCATAGGAGCCCCTACTCTTACTTCCTGCTCAAAGACTCTCTCCTTGTACACCTGAGACCTCAGTATGTACTTCACACATCAAAACACCCTTTTTCCTTTCCACCCATTCCTATGCCTCTCAGAGTTCAGATTATCCACCCTCCACTTTCTCAGATTGATAACAAATGGCCAAGTCCCATGGAAAGACCCACTGAAACATAATAAACAACAAAAGGAATGTCAGGAGCACAATATCACACCACAGAGGTGGTGTTTGGGTCAATGCAAGACATCATGTTCCTAAAGGTAACAAAGATAGACACTAAATGGACCAGTGAGGACAAAGGACAAAGCCTCAGGCCTGAACTATGAGAGAGGCAGCTGTTCTCTTTCTCTAGTTATGGCGTTCAGGTGGAAGGGCCTTTGGTACTGGTCCAGCATGGTTGCAACAGGGGGAGGATGGGGCTGTATGGTGTGTCATCACTTTAGGGAGAGGGGAACCACCCCAGAGTGGAGGCCCACTGACTGTGAGGATGAAAGGGGATGATGGCTGGAAAAGGACCTTGAACAGGTGGCTGATACTGTCAAGAACCATTAATGGTGGAATGATTTGATAAAGATTCACATGGATCTCTGGGCTGCATGGGAGCTTTGGGCCAAAGGCCTAGGCGGACACTATCTACTACTGAATGCGCACATTTAGGTCAGTCTCCCATATGTACCACTACACAACACCTGTACATAGTTGAGACTTCATTTTATCAATGACGTTATGGAATAATTACTAGGGAGACCTGTTGTTTTATATCAAACAACCTTCAATAATGATGGGCTATATACTCCAGAGTCATCGTTTTGGGGGCACTTTCTCATTTATCACCCCAGCTTTTCTTCACAGTGACCCTCTGAGGTTTTCCTCATGCATCTGATGAGAAGAAGGGAGCCAAGAGAGACCCACTGATGAGCATGTGTTTCCTCCATTTAATGGTAAAGCAAGGTGACCAAAGGCAAGTGTTTTCTCCAGCTATTACTACATACTGCTCTCTTGGGTCTCTTCTTAGTTAAAGAACCTAAGGAAAATTTCACTGGCCTAACGTCTTTTAACCAAACCATTGCCAACTAAACTCCTGTCAAGGATATGGGGCACTGGGCCAAAGGTAGGAGGAATTGTGTTGGGATCATCCTCCACTTCACAACAGAGAAAATTAATGGCACTGTCCTTGATGCATTTGAGAGAAGCACTTAACTAAGTGCTGACTCTGCTAGTTCTAGTTATTTACTTCCCTACTCAATAGAAGTTGAAAAATCACTTGTATTATTAATTTGTGTGAAATCTTGCAGTTTCAGAATGTGACTCCAAAGCTATTTTTATGAAGCAAAGTTGGAATTCTCAGCTTTTTGCTTTCAGATGACTGTAGTCATTCATCAGCAGTTCTCAGAAACATGGAGCTTACAATTTTTTTACCTTTCCTTTTCTAGATGAGATAAACGTGGACAGGTTAACTGAATTTCTCTCTCACTGCACAATCATATATAAAACTACAAAAATAGCCCTTAGTCCCTATTTTCAGACAACCAGACCGTAACATTCCCCTTTGGAAAAAATCCCATTTATAATACATTTTTATTATCTACTCTCTTTTCTGTCAGTCAACAAGCATTTACTTAGCTTCTGCTACATATTTAGCCCTGAGGTTGGTAGTGGGTGGAGACACCTAATTTATTGAGTCTTTATTGAGTGCTAGGTTGCAGAAGGCTTATATTTCACCTAAGGAAAGCTTTGGCCTCATGAAATAATAAATGCACCAGTGGAGAGTCTATATTCTATATCTGTGGAATCCGTGGCATCCTTGGGCATGCTGAGACAGAGACTATTAGGTGGAGGAGCGGTCATGAGGATGGAGGAAGTGAATAAGAGAGAAGGACAGGAAGGGACTATATTTCAGACCACAGGTAGCCTGGACTGACTCAGAAAGTCCGATAATAGGGAGTCATTGAAGGTTTCTTTACAAGATGAACAAAATGTTTATATTCAGTTTTGGAATGGCTAGAAAGGAACGGTAATTAGACTTGAGATCTCAAAGTGGGTGAGTGGAGGATATAGTCAGTTTGGTAGTGGTGTAGTTCCAGGGAAAGAAAATTGGGTTAAATGAGATAAACTATGCAAAGAGGGCTTAATGAAAAATGGTAGGAAAAATAAGTGGAAATTTCTAGTGGGCAACTAGGGATATAGTATATATAATATGTTTATGTTTATGTCTTTATGTACATGTATATATATGAGAGAGAGTTATGAGGATTGAGGTGAAATGTGGGGCAAGAGAGTAGGGGTGCTCTTTGAAAAACAGCACCTAGGAACACAGGGAGTATACGTTTAAAGGAAAAGGGATACAAACCTTTAAATAAATGGATGATGATCTGATGGGAGGGTAGAGTTGAAAGGACTTTGCAAAAATCTAGCCCAACTCAATCACTTTAAGGATAAAGAAACTGAGGTTCAAAGTGCATCAGTGACCTGTCAAGTGGTTGACAACATTCAGAAAATGGAAGATCTGTGGCAGGAGATCAAGTTCTCAGATTCCCAGTTTTTGTCCTTTCTCATAGTTCTAAGCTAGAGACCAGGAAATGGCTGTGTACAAGGTGAATGCTAATTAATATTGACCACCAGGATGAAATTGGGCAATTGTGAGCTTTTAAATTGAGTAAAATAAACACGAGTCAAGGAATTTTCACTACTACAGTATTATTTGTCCTCTAACATAGGTCAGCAAGAAACACCAACAAAAGCAAAATCAGAAAAAAGTTTTAAAGAAAACACTCCTTTAAATGAAGGCAGATTAATGATTTCAAAGGCTGGAAAGAAATTTTTTTTCCTTTTTTTTTCAAGATAGGAGATAGTAGAAAAAAATCAGTTTTAAACACTTCTTTTCTGGTGGATTCATCCTGCTCCTTTTCAGCCCAGACTTGAATGTGAAGTGGACCGGAAGGGAAATTTGATTGCACCGCCAAACTTCTTAGGTTGTGAGCTGTGCTTCCGTAATTTGCAATATCTCCATCAAAAAACAATTGAATCTGAAGAGCTAGGAACGCATGCTGCATGAAAGAATTCTGATTATAGCCCCCCCTCCTAGACTCAGAAAACAAACACTTCTCTGAATGATCCAAACCCCTTATAAACTTACCATTTTACTGGCACTTCGGCCAGTATTTGAACCAAAAAGGCCACTTAAACCTGCCCCCGTAGTTCACTATACTGAGCTTAAGAGATGGGAGAATTAATTACCCACTCGGGCCGTATTTCTCTACAAAACACAGGAACATGGCAGGGTGGGCACTTGATGGGGAGTGACTGATAGTACCAAATTTCTTCGTTCTCATTTTATTCCAGGCTCAAAAAGGAAGTGAAATACATGTGTGCTGTGAACTCTTGTCCTTATTTAGTACCCTTCAGTGCTTTCAACAAGATGGAACTGGGACTTGACTTTTCAGTCAGATGGATAGGCCTCAGATGATCTTTTTTCGAGGAAGGAAGATTAAGCCAGATTCCAGAGAAAATGGGTTTCTCTCAAAAGCTGCAGGGCTTCGAGCAGTTCAGGGAGACTGCTTCCCTATGTCCCCATATTAGGGGGCATTGATGCTGTTGTAAGATGGGCAGGGGCTAGGGGACAAAAATAGATGAACTTGGTTCTTAATAAAGCATCTTTGAACCAGTCATGTTACAACTCTGATCATTTTGTAATGTCCATATGTATCCTTTAAATTTTTAAAATTCCTCTGCATTTGAGAAGTAATTATCTAAGTTCTAATTCTGTGATCTGGAATCTCACTGTTCACTCACTTACTATTTGTGGGACCTTAGATAAGAGGCTTAAACTCTATTCCTCAGTCCTAGTTTGTAAAATGAGGATACTAATAGCTTCTGCTTCACACTATATATATAGCACTATATGCTATATATACATAGGGCATTTGTTATAAAGAACTAAGCCCAGTGCCTAGTATATTAAGTGCTCAGTAAATGCAAACTACTATCAGCCCCTCTTCTTACTTGATTAGGCTAACTAGCGATATAATGTTTTCTTAAAAAAAAAACAACAGATTTATTCTCTTTTTCTGTTTTTGAATTAGTTTCACTTGATCATTTTCTTATGTTTTCCTTAACTTTTTTGCAATGAGTAATTTCCATTCGATCTTTTTCGGTACTATGTTTGGAACTATAATTTTTCTATGAATATAGTCATAGCCATCTTTTATGTAGTAATTTGATCACAATTTAGATGTTGTAAATTTCAGCTTCGGTTTCAATATACAATTTCAAAATTTATGAGAGGTTATTTTTTTTCTTTTCTGTTTTGGTTATTAAACTGCGGCCTTGTTTTGTTCTTTTACTGGACATAAGAGAATGCAGTCTTCACTTTTATTGGACATGGAGCCCGATGTGGGGCCCGAACTCTCAACTCTAAGATCAAAGCCTGAGCCGAGATAAGAGTCAGATGTTAACCAACTGAGCCACCCAAGCACCCCTCCACTATTTCTAATTTTGAAATGCATGGAGGTTTTCTTTGGCACCCGAAACAAGGTCAGCTTCAAAATGTATCAGGGGAACTAGAAGGTGTAATCTCTGTAGTTTGTGTATAGAATTAAATATTTATACACTAGTGATTATTCCCATGGTGTCATTCTTTGTTTGAAGACTTCATTTGTCATAGGTAAGTTACTGATTGTTTTTGTTCCTCTGCATTTTCAGACACTTGCTTTATGTATCTTGGGGCTGGCTAGTGGAAACTGCTCACAGACACTCACTTTAAGTTTCATACTTTATATCTGGTTAAACAGTTCTTTACGGGACATTCTTTCTGTCTAAATAACTGGGAGTTTCTGTATCCTGACAGAACACTGGCTCAGTGGTTAATGACAAGTGATGCAGCAGGCAGAGTGGCGCGTGGAGTGGGGATAGACTGCCTCACCATTAGTCAGGAAGGGGTACTGAGGCAGTTCAGCTATTGTCCACAAATGGCTACCACATTCACCTCACTCATTGTCACCTCGGCCCACAGGAATGGGAGTAGTGCCCAAGGGCAGACAAGCACAGAGTTTTATGGACTGGGTCTATAAAGTGGCATTCACTACTTCTGCTCACGTCCCACTGGAGAACATTCCACTGATGTCACAAACCCATGCTCTATAAGAGATAATAGAATGTGTGGTACATCTGAGGGTCATATATGCCCACCTGTAATTCTGTTACCATGGAAGTGGAGAAGGGATTTTGATGGACATCTAGCAATTTCTGCCATGATGATGCTTTGTTCTGTATATAGATTTAAGCCATTGATATTCTAGTTAGAGATTTAATACTTTTTTACTTTTAATTAAATGTTGTCCAACAGTAAAGTGGAGAGCCGCAGTTATAAGGGATCTTGGGGACTGTCATTTTGTTTTCTGTCTTATGCTATATGGTCAATTTTCTAACACCACCCCTTCTACCTGGAACTTTCTGGTAATTTAAAATTAGTTGCATTCCAAACAGTAAACTTAAAAAAACCCCTTAATTTATTGATTTATTAACTTTAAAAAAATGAAGTGAATATTACTCTTTGCTGTGGAAAACAAGGAAATTAGGTCACTTATACTTCCTTCTCAGCCCCTACTGAGTTTTGTCAGCTAGCTCTAGGCCCATTAATTACATCATTTTAAATCACTATGTCTTTCTTTCAAGTCACCTTTATATTCTTTTTATAACTGTAAATTGCATTGTTATTACTATTTTAATAGATTAATTGTTTATGAGTAGTTCTTATGTATTTATTATATTTTCTCCATTGCTGCACTATTCACACTGATTCTCTTGGTTGACTGGATTTAGTCAAGTATTGTTTTCAAGAAAGTTTCATGGTGTTATGGTTCCTGAGTTACTGTGTATTGAAGAATCTTTGCCTTTACAACTGGGTGGGAAAAAAAAGTCTTAGATCACACTTAACTGAGTTGAGCCTTAGAAGATGATGGGCTTTTTGGGCTTAATTTCTCCAACGTGCTTCAGTATTGCTCATTTTTTATCAAATTTTTCTGGAACATGATGTCTTCTCTTTACCTGCAGATTTAGTTCTTCTTCATTTAGGGAAAACTTTATATCTTTGACTTTTTTATCTTCTGTGTCAACGTAGACTTCTGTACTTATGGATACCAGTTTTATTTATGTTGGATCAACCTTGTCCACCCCATCTCTATGCATTTACTCTGATCATCTCTCTTATGAAATATTACATCAGAGACCACTCCGTAACCACAGGAAAACTAATGATGTTTGTGACTCTTTCCCTCCATCTTCTGTCTCATTTTTTCCCTAGCATTTATTACTATCTGTCACCCATGTTCCCAACACCATATAGAACATAAACTCCATGACAGAAAATTTGTCTTTTTTTTCCCCATTACCATGCCAGAACAGTCTCCAGCATAGAGTTGATACTCAGTATTTGAATGAATTACCTCCAGCTTTCCCTACTGGTCAGCAATTCAATTTTCAGCTATGTCTATTTTGTTTTTTGCTGTTTCTAATTTATGAAACTTGTTGCCTCAACTCTATTTTTCTCTTATTGTATTGTCTTATTTTGTCTTTGCTTTCTTCTTTCATTGATTCCTTTTCTCTTTAATTTATTTTAGAGTATAGGGCATTTGTTGTGGAGCATGTATATTCAGAATGAGTTCTGTATCTATTTCTTTTTTCCTATAGTGTTTTTACACAGTTTACAGGCAGTTTCTCTCTATCTTTCTCATGATCAGCACAGGAACTTCGTAGGTGTCCAGATAGTGTGGGTGGTCTTCTGAACCTCTTCCCAATCTGAACACTTTTGTTCTCTCCTAGCTGTTTCCAGCTGAGTCCCTCCTTCTTAGGCAATAATAAGTAGATGCCAAAGTTTACCCTGTTTGGAAGAACAATCTCATACTTTAAGTCACTGTCCTTGGAAACAGGATGACCCTGATTAGGCAGAGTGAATTCAGGTCTCACAGTATTAAAACAAAACTTCAGAGAAAAAAAAGGTAGTCATCAAATCCAATCACCACTGCCCCTAAGCCCCTTCTCAGGCTAGAAGACGAGGCTGCAGTACCTGTTCTCAGACCATCTATTGTAGCAGATAATTGGTTCTACGAGATTGTGGTCACCCTTGCTCCTCATCTACCTCCCTCCCAGTGAAAAATCAAAATGGCTACTCCTGATAGTGATTTCCTTCCTTGGGGATCATGTCTGTGGCAGTGCCCAGTTAAGAGGGCAATAGGGTGCTGAAATCCACCTTATACTTGGCTCTATGAGCCATGTGTCCTGATATGGGGTTGTAGCTCTTCAGCAAAAGGAGGTTTTTCTAGGTACAAAGGTGCCTAACCCTGTGCCCATGGAGCTTAGTGTGCCCAGAAAGGTTGCCTTTTTCTAACTCACACAGATGTCAGACGGCTGGCAGCAGATCTGCTGGAGAATAATGCCAATGGTGGTGTGTGTGGTAAGGGAAGGAATTCTACCCTGGAAGGACACTGTCTTTTCTCCCTAGATGCTGACTCAACACTCATCTGATTCCTTCAAAATGCATTAGGTTTTTCACACTTTATCTACTATCTGTCCCACCCTGTATAGCTTCTGGGACGCCAGAGTATAGGAGCCAAATATGAGGCCCCATGAGTCTTTCATCTTCCTGCTGCTTTGCAGAGTTTATGGTCGGAGGTTGTATTGCTTCCTCTGAATGCTGCTGGTTTTGTTTTGCTGATCCTTCCTCCCTCATTTTTCATTCATGTTTTTAGTTTCTGAAATAGAGTAGTTTTATGATCTGGCTACATACTACCATGCTACTTCCAGCTTCTCCTTGATTTAAACATGGTCTCTCTGTGCTACTATAACTGGGTGGTCATACTGCGTTGAGTTCTCTGCTTTTATATACCATCTATTTAATATGCATGCTCATGAAGGCAACAGGCACATATGAACCTACTCTTTAGAGTTCCAGCAAAAAGCTAAATTTATTCAGGTGTCCTATAAATGTTATTTGGTGTTCATAAGGCACTGCAAGTTTATCACATATTGAAGATGACATCAAGATGATCCCACACTCTGATTTTTTTTTTAATTGAAGTATGACTTTTTCAGACTTAAATAAAATAGAAGGAAGTCTGGAAAATACCATGTTTCTTAAAATGATAGCTCTGGAAATGTAGTTGAATTTGATATTCAGTCAGGAGTTTCCAACAGACGTTGCTTGTACAATAAACTTACACAGTGAATCTGCCATTGTGATAGAGGAAGCTTTAAATCAGATCTAAATCTTGTCATGCCTAGATAAATGTGCTAATATTTTCAGTCAGTCTCTAGTACAGCTGTTAAAACATTTTGGCTCTGTAGGCCAAATGGAACTTCTAAAATTCATATGAGTTCTGTGTTCTAATTTTTATTATGTTCTGCTTTTCTACTTAGAAAACAGACACTGGCTTCTGTAGAGGTGTACATCAAGGTTTACTGATCCCAACATATCTTTCAGTACAATAAATTTTGAATTTCATCAAAACACAAAGTTGGTACATATGTTACAGATGCTGAATGCCTTCAGCAGCATGGAAAAACCAGAATCCTGAATATGCGGCATTTAAGCAGGAAACTAAAAATCATTCAGGAAATATATTTGCATTTGATGTTTGATTTCAGTAAAGACAGTGACAGGATTCTGGCAACTTTGCTTAGCTTACCAGAGTTTTTAAAAAAATTTCTTAAAAATACAATACAGTTTACTTTCTTCTAGATTTCAGCAAATATTAAATATTCCAAGGGTTTTTTTTTTCCTCTTTATTTCCAGTTTCTCCAGTTATGAAGCATCAGTCCTCATTTCTTCATGGGCTTCCAAGTTTAAGTACTTTTTATGCTTGTTTTAGAAACTAGGTTCATTACCATGTTTTCATAAATTCTCTTAGTTTATCAAGTAATTATCTTCTTTGTCCTATCCCTCTCCTTAAGATGTTCTAGAAAGTCAGATTTTACCTCATTCTTTTCAATTTTGCCAACCAGTGCATATATGATTTCTTATGCAAGTTCCAGGCAGTATACCTCAAAGTTATGAGACATATGCCCGACTGCAGAATTTTCCATGTGCTCACAAATCTGTTTATTTGATATCAATTTGACTTATTACTGAAGCCACTTGTCCTGTGTTTCTTAGATCCTTTCAAGATTCTACAAATGGGCTGCCTCCTTTACATAACAAGTTTGACTTCGTAGGTGATAGTCCACAATAAGACTCGTCCGAAAAATGACTCTCTTCTGGTCCATAGCTCAAACTAACGGGCTGTACTGTAACACTCAGTAAGGATTCATAAAACTGAAATATTTAATCTATTTTCTATTTTTATTAAAGCTTGCTTAAGGAAATTTGGTAGCAAAATATGTATAATGGTAGATAACCATAGATTTCCTTCCACTCTATCTCCAGATGAATTAAGCTGGACATATTCAGGAGTAATGGAATTAATATTGTGACAGGAGAATAAAAAGTGTCCAGATATATTCATTAATTCAGAAATAAAATGTAATGATTTTTAATTTTGTTTTTACTAGTACAAACTAGGTTAATAGTCCATACGTCTGAAAAATCTTACACATGCCATAGTTTTAGTAAGAGCTCAAAGAAAATGTCTGATTAGGTATAGATTACACTGTATTTTAGCTCAACCCCTAAGGTCAGCACAAACACAAAACCACAGTCATGTTTACAAGTAAAAATTGTACAACAGCTCTGTATACTAAAATATTATCAATAATACAGTTTTTGAAAAGCAAAACATCAACCGGCAGATTTGTTTTTACGATTTTAATATTTTTTTTCTAGTATGACAATGCCACTTTAATTTCACCATTCTTTCACTATCTTTTCATTTCCTGTATGCATTTCTTGCCGCAAATTCATTTTAATAGCAGGAAGTTGGAAATTTCATCCAGAGAGCAAAGATTCATTTCAATGAGTTATTTGATCATAAAACATGCACTGGTGAACTTTCAACTCATTAACTATTTCTATCATTCAGTAAAGATTATTATTGTGTTGCCATAATAATCATGAGAACTTAGTTAAAGCAGTTTTGACCATTAGATTGGCTATGGTGTGCAAGAGGTCCAGTAACTGCCAAGTTATGGCAACTACCTCAGCAACAAAATCAGTCCATACATTAAGCGCAGCCTGAACTAAGCGTCAACACAAAACTTAACACACTTCTAGAAAATGTGTCTCAACAGAGTCTCTTATACCTTCCTCACTAGCTAACCAGACATGGGTCATCATTGCTTGGTTTGACTTCTCCTTCTAGCAGTGAATTCATCACAACCTTTGTCAAATAGCTGCATGTTCCTCTTTTTCCCAGTGGGGGAGTGTTGTAAAAGGAAGTCATGTCATCCTACAAAGGAAAAATAGTAAGTAACTCATTTGATTTTTGTTTGTAAAGAGTTGACAGGTAAAATCTGTGTCAGCCTAAAGGAAAAATAAGTTTGTAGGAGGATTTCCCGGTGGAAAATAGAAACTTCTTGAGTTTTCTTTCATTTTCCTAAGGCATCTTCTCAGCATATAAAACAAAGAGAGACATTTTTAGTATTCTCCTCTTTGCTGATAATTTTTATTTACTTAGGGAACCTTTTTACAGATGAGCATAAAATATTACACAGACAGCCTGGAAGGGACTATATTAGGTAGTAGAAATAGCACCAATGCAGCCTGTTATGCATTCCCATCCTCCCAAAATTTAACTTTATAGCCTTCTGGAATCTATGGCTCCTCTCTGGTAAAACACATTTTAACTGCTAACTAAATAAAGGAAATTTATGTCTTCGCAGTTTTCTTTTTAATCAGAGCGTCACAGCTGAACTGACTAGTAATTAACTAAAAAGTACCACTAATTTCTTGAATAAGTCCCTGCCCCTCAGGTACTCCATTTTGTACTCTATAAATATGTGTTGTAAGTTAAATGATAAGAGATTAGAGATATTTTGAAGAGTTGAGACAATGAAAAAAAGTTCTTTTCTCTACTTACTTGTTTTTCAACTTCCTTTAGTCGGCTCTCATCTTTTTGAAATTCATGAAATGCTTCTTTCACCAGTTTGTCTAGATCTACTTTGTCTTGAAATTCTAGCTCAGGATTTCTTTCCAGTACAATGGACACAACCATTAGTAACTAGAAGAGACAGACGTTGAAAGCCAATTATATGATCCATAAAAGTAACACAGTCGGGATATGCTTTCATTCTTTACTCAGATTGATGAATGACCCTGAAATTCCACTGTGTGTTTTATACAGTGATTGACTAGGATCACTGTGAATGGAATCTTTCTAATCTTACAAATTAGTAGCATAAGTTCTGTTTGGAAACCGCACATTATTTTCATTGTGTGTATCTTTGTAGCTGTGCAGAAATGTTTTTAGGTTACTTAAATGAAATAAGAAAAATGGCTTTCCCAGTCCTGTCTATAGTATGTAATGCTCTATTTGCCCAAAGTGTCTGAACTTTCTGGCCTTTGGGCATTAATCCTTGTTGGCAAGACACCAAAACTAGTGCCCAGCGGAGCAGGGACTGCCCTACAAGAGGTGGTAGGCAACAAAGCTAAAAAAGGCAGGTGAGTTCAGTGGAGACTCCATATCTAGGCTCATGATCAAATGACTTGGAGCCTAGGACCTCAAAATGAGTATAATTCTGTAACATCATAGTGTTTCTCAGGGGATGGTATGTCTTAAAAAATAGACCTAACTCTAACCTCTTTATGGTCTGAGTACTACTTGGTCTGCAAATCTTCGTTTAATGCATCATCTTATTGTTTGTCTATCTCATACATTCATCCTAAGTAGTAACCTCCATTTTAGATGACAAACTGCTAGACAAAAAGATTGTGTCTCAGTATACAATACTTGGTAAAGACTTTCTGAAGATGATTATGACTCCCTCTTTGTACAGGAAACAGGAAAAAACAGGAAAAAAGAACTTCATAATTCCCAGTTTGAGAATCTTCCTGACTGTAGTTTCTCTAGTAGGCTTCCAAAACAGAATAAGAAAGAACCAAAGGAAACACTTTCAGAAAAAAATCCAGGTGTTACAATGTGGGAGACCTTGAAGAGGGATTTAGCCAGCAGAATATGAAGTTTTGCTCTAGTTCTCAAAAAAAATTTCTTCTGTAAAGGGACCCTCATTTGGTCAAGAGGAAGGACCTCCATATCCATTGTAGGTCCCAGATGCTGGGCACTAGACATTGAAAGGTAATGGCATAAGAAAGGCATTCACCCTTCCAATAACTCCATCTCTTCCTAACTCCAGGCTGCCTCACTCTGTCTGGCTGATACTGTCTTTAAATCCTGGCACAACTGAGGTAAGACTGAATCTCTGTCTGGATTTCAGGTGCCAAATCCAGCACCTATTGAGAGTTTCTACTTCACCCAAACATATTACCCACCCACAAGAGACACAGTCTGGGGAGACATTCCCAGAGAAAGAGACAAAGTAAAGAGGCGCTACATGTTAAATCCATTCATTATGAAGATTCTCTCCATATCTGGTACAATGTTTTAAAATGTTAAAAGAGCATGTGTATACACAGCCTGTGTGTGAGCATTTTAGCATTTAACTTTATATAAAATGATACAGCATAAAATTACATGTCTTCTCTGTTCACAGATGATTGGAAAGATGTCCTTCAAAATATCAACACTGATGATCTATTGCTAGTGGGTGTGGAGAAATTTTTTTGCTTTCTTTTCTATAATTTTCTGAACTATTAAAACTTTCTACAATAGTCATGTGCTATTTTTGTAAACAAAAAAATGAAATTAAAGCAATAGGGAAAGTTCACTTCCTCTGTTTTTTTTTTTTAGGTTAATGCAAGTGTTAATGCACTTGCCCTAAAAAAGCTGGGCAGTCTCTCCACACTGAAGGATTTAAGATGTTTGAATTATTCATATACCTTGGCTTGGGTCAAGGTTGGCTATATTGTCTAAGACTCAACCAGAGGAGATCCATGTTAGGTAAGGAGTAGAATTCCTGCTCTCTCTTAAGCAGTGTCCTTTATGTTAGCTTGCAGGGAGTAGATAGAAAGCACTTTCAGGGAGTAGATAGAAAGCACTTTTTTAGCAATCTGCATTTCTAGATACAAACCTCTACAACAATCTGCCTGTACTTTGGCTGGTCAATATTTCCCAACATGTCTTCAACAAGGAGAGAGAAATTCATCTCATACATGGTCATATCTGACAGGGTTGGTTGCTGAAAAAAAAAAAACAACCCAATATTAACATTCTGCATTGTAATACTGTGGTTCCCACTTAATAGAGGAATTTCACTTTCTAATCAATAACATTTGCGGGTTCTGTAAAACCTTAGGGAGCATTTTCAGCTATATGACTGGATTTTATATATGTCAAACTACTGAAGCCAACCAGCTGACTACTGTGATAAATTAAACCTCCTGTTTTTAGTAGTGATCTTCACTACACAAATGTTAAATGAAAGGGACTATATTGGAAATTCACTTCAACACACAAAAGGAATAGCAAAAAACTGAGACAACAAATAGAGTATATATTGCTTTCAAAATTAACACAAGAAGTTATGCTTGCTGTCAGACTTTAGCATGTAAGTCACTTGATATTGAATTTACTTCATTTCTTGGACAGGTCCTTTCTGAACTGGCAGCATAAAAATGCATACAAATAAGCAAAAAACAACACTGCATGTAGAAATGGCAAGGAAACCAGAGGGGGAAAAAGCAAAACTAAAAGAATATACTCTACCTTTTCTATTTCATTTACAATAAGAGTATTGCATAGTCTTTTAACAAACTTTTTCACAAACCAAATAAAAGCAGCAAATAAACTCAAATCCAAATGCAAATCCAAATCTGGGCATGGTGGCTAACCCTAAAGAATTGAAGAGAAGATTCTAAATCTTAGGTTTGTATGGTGGAAAGCAGATGGAGTCACCAGACTTATTACCAGAGATGCAGAGATGATGAGTCATTATTTATTTGCTTCCACCGCAATGAGGATTTACAGTGAACTTAATCATAGCCTTAGAACAATGTGTATCTACTTACTATTCCAAATGGGACCCAGCAGGAATGTCCCCTTGAAATCAAAGGACAGCAAACTTGTTCAGCCTGGTATAATAATGCATCAGCTCTATAATTCGATATGGTTCATCTATTGTATTCTATACGCAATACATTCTAACATATTATTAGTGTTTACAAGTGGTATCTAGTTTGGGGAAAGTGAAGCCCAGTTGCTAAACACAGTAATTATAATTGTTTAGATGTCTAGAAATGGGATTAGTAGGGCTACAGGAGGAAAGAAAAACCCTGTTATGGTTTCATATCAATCTCCTTTTAACATATCTCATTTGAAAAGTCAACCTGGCTACCGTGTGACTATGATAAACCTAGAGAAGAGACATCAAGCCTGCTTTATTTCCCACTCTCTGGAAGACCTTAGGGTAGGCAATATAGCAGAGAAGTTAAGACAAAAGGCTTAGAAGTCAAATTACCAGGAATGGGGTTGGGGATAGGTGTCACTCAGGATCAACTACTTCAAAGACCTTAGGAAAATCACTTAGCTGTGTCTCAGTTTCCTCTTCTGTCAAGTGGGAATAACAAAGTATCTACCTCAAAAGAGTGTTGTGAGGATTAAAGTAGCACTTAGAAAAGTGCCTGGCACATATAAATACTTAACATCCATCTGCTGTTATTTTTGTTAGCAAAGAGAGGATATAAAATTTAAGTGGCCTGGGCAATCAGCTAACAAAAGGTCACCGTAGTCTACTGTATGCAGATATGGGGCCTAGCAGAAGCAGAGCAGGAATAATGGAGGCCTGTTCTCTGCTCACAGGAGAGTGCTGCCCCATATGATGGTCACAGAGCATCTGAGAGAGTGACAGAGCACTTATATCGACAACCAAATACAACCACTCAACAGTTTGTGAAGAGTATAAATACTTTTAACAGTTCTTATTCACTTTAAAAAATAAGCAATAGATTCACCTCGTTCAAATTTGAATGGTTAAAAAAGGTTTTCAGTGAAAAGCCCACCCCGTGCCATCAAACCACAGTTCCTTTCCCCCAGGCAAAGAAAAGAATGCTACCAGTGTCTTGGGGTCCTTCCAGAAATACTGTGTCTGTATAAACAAAATGAGTGTGGGTATGTGTATTTCGTACTATATTTGAAAAAGGACCTCATCAAAGGTAATTTGGTTGATGTTTCAACACTAAAAACAAGTACAGTACTCCATTTCCAAAAGGCCTAGTCATTCTTGCTTGTGTACAAGCAGAATGAGTTTGATATCAGTACTAAATAAAATAACCAAATCAAAGAAGCAGGCCAGTTTATATAACTTGGGAAATCATCTGAAGGAGGGAACCCTAATTCATCTGGATCAAAGCTAAGTTATATCTTCAGTAAATTAAGTGATTATCTATGATCGAAAAAGTTATTACAATTTTTACATTCACTGAAATTCAGTCATTTCCCTTTCCACAGCATTACCAAGTCACTTTGTTTCTTACGTGTGATTTGGTTCTGTCTTTCGAATGTATGTTTTATTGTTTGTGAGTTCCCCAGCACTGGCCCACTATCACTTGGTGGTAAAGGAATACCAGCATTCATAGTAATGCCAATATAAAAAGCCTAACTTCACTAATAAATAAACAAAAGGAGGACAACTGCCTGGCAAAAGGTTTAGCCATATGGTTCTTTTAAACACAGAGCTTCCCTGAAACTTTTAAAATATATATTTTTTATTATGTTATTCACGATTAGTCCTTTATTATTGGTATTATTGGTAAAGCAAGGCTTTTGTATAGAGAGGCACCAAAACTAAAAAAATAAAGTAACTCAGACTGGGGGAAAAAATTCCAATTGAATTGATTAAGTATCTCATTTTCTAATAGTTCCTCCCTTCAGGTATCTTATCCAGATACCCTTCCTTCAAATACTCTTAGAAAATGGAATAAGGAGAGAGGTTATTGGCAATGCAGAGAGGGAAAGAATTCCCTATTTCCTTAATTACCCTTAAATGATGTAAATACAGTGGGGCTGTACCTGTGGCAAATGTTTCCCAGCTACAATGATACCATTGGGTGTGCGCTCCAGGATCTGCCATACTCGGTCATAGAACCCAGCAGGAGTTCTATTCAAAGACCCATCAATTTGACGCCTGTTCAGCCAACATCTGTAGAACAAAAGAAAATACCTCAGAATTGAAAAGCAAGGTTGTTCTCATAGAAAGCAGGGCTTTCAATATAGATTAATTGTTCCAATAGGGTGAGCAATAAAAACCAAAATTCATCAATGATGCATATCTATCATGTGTTACACAGGTCACTAAATATTTCATAGTGAAAACAGAGCTTACAGGAAAGGAGAAAAATCCCCAAGATTTTAAAAATGTATAGGCAAAACAATAGTCCCTAGTAAGTTATAAGGTGGCTCACTATGTGATCAAAGAACTTCCAAATACACAGAGAAGCTCCATTTAAAAACACAGAAGCAGCCAATTTCAAAATAACTTCATGTTGTCCTTACATACAATAAAATATAAACTTCATGAAAGCATGGATATCGTATGGTTTGACTACTCTTATACACTCTCCCAGAAAGATGCTTAATATTTGGTAAGTAATGAAGGCTCAAAATAGTATTATTATGTACCTAATGAAATTACCTTGTTTTAAACCTTATACCTTATACCTGAGATTTATTTTTCTATTTAAATATGGCCAAAGTACCAGTGCTGAAAAATCATCTACATGATCTTACATGTTCTAATAATACCATAGTGAGGGGCGCCTGGGTGGCTCAGTTGGTTAAGCAACTGCCTTCGGCTCAGGTCATGATCCCGGAGACCCGGGATCGAGTCCCACATCGGGCTCCCTGCTAGGCGGGAAGCCTGCTTCTCCCTCTCTCCCTCCCCCTGCTTGTGTTCCTTCTCTGGCTGTGTTTCTCTCTGTCAAATAAATAAAATCTTTAAAAAAAAAAAATACCATAGTGAGAAGTCGAAATTCTAGATCTCTTATTTTCATGGATTAAGTATTACATCTTTAAAGATGTAATACTCCTTTACAAACTGCTAAAGATGCAGGATTTGCATAATTGAAAAGAATACACAGTGACATAGCAGTATATTCTTCCAAAAGCTTCAGATAGGAACAAATATATATATTTTTATACTTGGTATTAAAACAAGTACTGAATGAAATGTGCCATCAACCACAAGGTAAACATGTGACCAACAATATTTCTAGGTAGGAAAATAGCTATGCAGGAGACAGTATAATGAAAAAGACATTTTTGTTCTGATAAAAGAGGACCAATGAAGTTTTAAAACTGCATAAATAAATGAAACATCCTTTTTGGATGCAGGGGGTTTTGTTTGTTTGTTTTTATTTGTTTGTTTGTTTTGTAGACCCAGTTTTGTGTGCTTGGGTTCAGTGCTATGCCAAAGAGAAGGGGTAGGGGTTTCTTGGTGATGTTTTACTTTGGATAATGGGTGTGAAAAACCGAATACCCAGTACCTTGCATTTGTTTTTTTTTTCCTATTCCCTTTGGCAATAAGACAAAAAGGTGTCTTCAGAGTTCTATACAGTCATGGTTAGTATTATAAAAGGGAAAAGTTTGCTTAGAACAACAAAGAAAGTAGAAATGTGTGAATACTCACAATGGAGATGAATTATTTTTGAGGATCTCTTTATTTTTTGGTTTTTTATTTTGGAAAATTTTAGACATAGAAGTAATTCACAAAGTTCTGTATACTCAGCTTACTATTTTAGAAGTAAGATAATACTTCTATTATCTTACATAACAACACTCAAAACAAGGAAATGAATGCCGACACAATATTATTAGTTATGGGCCTTATTCAAATTATGCCATTTTACACTAATGTCCTTGTTTTGGCTGTGGGTCCAATCCAGGACCCCATACTGCATCTGATTTCCAAGACTCCATAGGTAGGCTCTTGTAATCTATGACAGTTTCTCAATCTTCTTTCATCTCCCATGAATTTAACATTTTAGAAATGTCAGTTATTTTGTAGAATGCACCTCAGCTTGGGTTTATCTGATGTTTTCTCATGATTAGACTTAGATTATGCATTTTTGGCAAGAAAACCCAAAAGTGATTTTGCTTTTTGGTGTATCATATTAGGGAGTACATAATACTGATGCATCTTATTCCTGGTATGCTAACCTTGATCATTTGATTAATAAAGAGTCTACTGGGTTCCTTCATTGTAAGGTTACTATTTTTTTCTTTTGCAATTAAAAAATATCTTGAGTAGGGCGCCTGGGTGGCTCAGTTGGTTAAGCGACTGCCTTCGGCTCAGGTCATGATCCTGGAGACCGGGGATCGAGTCCCACATTGGGCTCCCTGCTCAGCGGGAAGCCTGCTTCTCCCTCTCTCACTCCCCCTGCTTGTGTTCCCTCTCTGGCTGTGTTTCTCTCTGTCAAATAAATAAATGAATAAAATATTAAAAAAATATCTTGAGTGGAAATACTTTTAAGTTATGCAAACTCTTCATTTCTCATCATACTTCCACCCACTAAATTTAGCATCCATGATGGTTCTTGCCTGCAACAACTATTACTATTGTATTTGTCTAATGGTGATTTTCTTTCCATCATTCCATCTACACTTAATTGGAATTAATAGTGTCTATTTCCTACAAGCCCAGCAAATGTTTGTCATACTGTCTAACTTTTGCCAGTCTGTCTGATAGATGAGAAATGATATCTCATGTTTTAGTTTATGTTTCTTAATTATAAATTAGTTTAAGCATCTTTTCAAATATCTAAGGCCCTTATTTTGTGTTTTAAGTGAATTGATTAGTCATATTTCCCCCCATTTTTCTCTTGGGTTTTTGGTTCTTTGTTCCCGAGTTTTTAAGATTTCTTTGATGGTAGCCTTTTGTAGCCTACGGTTTGTTCAACTGTCTTCTGAGATTATCTATTTTCTGCCATGCAAAATGGTGTTTTTTAAATTTGTATATAGTCTTATTAATCTTTTAATACCCTTAGAGTTGAGCCCTAGTTAGAAAGCCTTTCTCATACTGAGGTTAAAACAGTATGTCTTCTTTTACCTCTGGTGTGGTTTCATTTTTTACATTTAGATAGCAAATCCATTTGGAATTTATTCTTAGGTACAGTATAAAGTATGGATTTGAATACTTTTTCCTAAATGGCTATCCAGTCATCCCATCACTATTTATAAATAATGTCCATCCTTGACCCAGTGATATATGATGTCACCTCTATCACACATTAAATCTCCATATGCGCTTAAGGTTTATTTTGGGACTTTTTGTTCTGTTCAGCTGGTCTATTTCATGTGTTCATGTCCCCACATCACACTTTTTATCATATCTATACATTTCACTGTCTGTAAGGGCAAATCCTCCTTTTATGTTGTTCTGTTATTCTCATATGTTTGCTTCTCCATACGAAGTTTAGTATTAGTATTTAGTTTAGTATTAAACTTGTCTACCTCCATAAACAGCTTGTTAGAATTTTTTGGTATTGCATTACATTTATAACTGATTTTTAAAAAATTAACATATAATGCATTATTTGTTTCAGGGGTATGGGTCTGTGATTCATCAGCCTTACAGAATTCACAGCACTCACTGTACCACATACTCTCTCCAATGTCCATCACCTAGCCACCCCATCCCTCCCATCAACCTCCACTCCAGCAACCCTCAGTTTGTTTCCTGAGATTGAGTCTTGGAACACTGAAAAACACTGAAAAAATGAAATAAAATACATTATTAATAAATAAAATAAAATATTAAAATAAATTATTAAAAATTAAAAAAAAGAGTCTCTTATAGTTTGTCTCCCTCTCTGGTTTGACCTTGTTTCATTTTCCCCTCCCTTCTCCTATGATCTTCCATCTTGTTTCTCAAGTTTCTCATATCCATGATATTATAAGATAATGGTCTTTCTCTGACTGACTTATTTCACTTAGCATAATACCTTCTAGTTCCATCCATGTCATTGCAAATGGCAAGATTTCATTTTTGACGGTTGCATAATATTCCATTATATATGTATACATATATATATATATATATATATATAAAATATCTTCTTTATTCAATTATCTGTTGATGAATATCTAGGCTCTTTCCATAGGTTCGCTATTGTGGACATTGCTGCTACAAACAATTGCTGGGTCATAGGGCAGCTCTATTTTCAGCTTTCTGAGGAACATCCACACTGTTTTCCAGAATGGCTACACCAGCTCACATCCCACCAATAGTGTGGGAGGGTTCTCTTTTCTCTGCATCTTCGCCAACACTTGTCATTTCCTGACTGGTTAATTGTAGCCATTCTGACTGATGTGAAGTGGTATTTCATTGAAGTTCTGATTTGTATTTACCTGATGACAAGTGATGTGGAGCATTCCTTCATGTGTCTGTTGGCCATTTGGATGTCTTCTTTGGAGAAATGTCCATTCATGTCTTCTGCCCATTTCTTGACTTGATTATTTGTTCTTTGGGTGTTGAGTTTGACAAGTTCCTTATAGATATTGGATACTAGCTCTTTATCTGATACATTATTTGCAAATATCTTCTCCCATTCTGTCAGTTGTCTTGGTTTTGTTGACAGTTTCCTTTGCTTTGCAAAAGCCTTTGATCTTGATTAAGTCCCAACAGTTCTTTTTTGCCCTTGCTTTCCTTGCCTTTGGCAATGTATCTAGAAAGAAGTTGAGGTCGAACAGGTTGCTACCTGTGTTCTCTACAAGGATTTTGATGGACTCCTGTCTCCTGTTTAGGTCTTTCATCGATTTTGGTGTGTGGTGTAAGGAAATAGTCCAGTTTCATTTTTCTGCATGTGGCAGTCCAATTTTCCCAACACCATTTGTTGAAGAGATAGTCTTTTTTCCATTGTACATTCTTTCCGTCTTTGTAAAGATTAGTTGACCATAGAGTTGAAGGTCTGTTTCTGGGGTCTCTATTCTGTTTCATTGATCTATGTACCTGTTTTTGTGGCAGTACCAAACTGTCTTGATGATTACAGCTCTGTAATAAAGCTTGAAGTCTGGAATTGTGATGCCACTAGCTTTGGCTTTCTTTTAAAACATTCCTCTGGCTATTTGGGGTCTTTTTTTTATTCCACACCAATTTTAGGATTATTTGTTCCATTTCTTTGAAAAAGGTGATGGTATTTTGATAGGGATTGCATTAAATGTGTAGGTTGCTCTAGGTAGCATAGACATTTTCACAATATTTGTTCTTCCAATCCATGAGCATGGAACATTTTTCCATTTCTTTGTGTCTTCCTCCATTTCTTTCATGAGTATTCTATAGTTTTCTAAGTACAGATTCTTTGTCTCTTAGGTTAGATTTATTCATCAGTATCTTATAGCTTTGGGTGCAATTGTAAATGGGATCAACTCCTTACTTTCTCTTTCGTCTTGTCTTGTTGTTGGTGTATAGAAATGCAACTGATTTCTGTGCATTGCTTTTATACCTTGACACATTACTGAATTCCTATATGAGCTCTAGCAATTTTGGGGAGGAGTCCTTTGGGTTTTCCACATAAAGTATCACATCATCTGCAAAGACTGAGAGTTTGACTTCTTTGCTGATTCAGATGCCATTTCTTTTTTTTTTGTCTGATTGCTGAGGCTAGGACTTCTAGTACTATATCGACCAACAGTGGTGAGAGTGGACACCCCTACCATGTTCCTGACCTTATAGGAAAAGCTCTCAGTTTTTCCCCACTGGGAATGATATTTGCTGTGGGTTTTTCATAGATGGCTTTTGTGATACTGAGGTATGTACCCTCTATCCCTACACTGTGAAGAGTTCTGATCAAGAAAGGTGCTGTACTTGTCAAATACTTTTTCTGTATTTATTGAGAGTATCATATGGCTCTTTTCTTTCTTTTATTAATGTATTGTATCACATTGACTGATTTGCTCATGCTGAGCCAACCTTCCAGGCCAGGAATAAATCCCACCTGGTCATGGTGAATAATCTTTTTACTGTATTGTTGGATCCAACTGACTAGTACTTTGGTGAGAATTTTTGTACCCATGTTCATCAGGGATATTGATCTGTAATTCTCCTTTTTGATGAGGTCTTTGTCTGGTTTTAGAATCAAGGTAATTCTGGTGTCATAAAATGAGTTTGGAAGTTTTCCTTCCATTTCTATTTTTTTGGAACAGTTTCAGGAGACTAAGTATTCATTCTTTTTTAAATGCTTGGTAGAATTCCCCTGGGAAGCCATCTGGTCCTGGGCTATTGTTTTTGGAAGATTTTTTGATTACTGCTTCAATGTCCTTACTGGTTATTGGTCTGTTCAGGTTTTCTATTTCTTCCTGGTTCAGTTTTGGTAGTTTATATGTCTCTAGGAATGCATCCATTTCCTCCAGATTTTCTAATTTGCTGGCACACAACTCCTCATAATATGTTCTTATAATTATTTGTATTTCTTTGGTGTTGGTTATGAACTCTCCTCTTTAATTCATGACTTTATTAATTTGGGTCCTTTCTATTTTATTTTTGATAAGTCTGGCCAGCGGTTTATCAATCTTATTAATTCTTTCAAAGACCCAACTCCTAGTTTCGTTGATCTGTTTACTCTTCTTTTGGTTTCTATTTCATTGATTTCTGCTCTGATCTCTGCTCTGAACTTTATTAATTCTCTTCTCCTGCTGGATTTAGGCTTTATTTGCTCCTCTTTTTCCAGCTCCTTTAGGTATAGGGTTTATAACTGATATCTTTATAATGTTGAGTGTTCCTTTTTAAGAACAAAAATGTCTTTCCATTTGCTTATATCTAATTTTGTAGAAGACTGCTTTTCTAGGCATATAAATACCACCTTAGAAAATATCAGGCACACAAATAGTGCTAATAAATACTTGCTTAAATAATTACATTAAAACTTTTCTGTAATAAAATATTCAATTTGATGTATTCCACAAGTATGCGTTTTGCTCTTATTCTAAGCTCAGCAGAAGTTTAAGTCTATGAAATGGTTTAGCCCTAAATAAGTTTATAGTCTACCTCTTAGGGAGACAGAGTCACAGGCAACTTATTAAAAAAATATTACCAAACTCATATCTTTATGCCAAAATGTTGAGAGGAGATGGTAAATGCTACAAAGAATCAGAAAGGGAATTCACCAACACGGTATGAAGTTTTACATTCTGTACAAAATGATAAAAGTTAAGAAACACGGATAAACTATACCTGAAAACAGTATAAAATTAAAATCAAGTATGAAATCACAAGTGAAGATAGACATTTTGGCTAGTATCTTTGTGTACACTGTCTACCTAGTAGGGTGACCTCTGATACTCTGTTGCATTTCATTTCTAATTACTATCTTATTCTCATATATATATGTATATATATGTGTGTATGTATATATATATATATATGTATGATGTTACTATACATCTAGAGTGTTCTGTTGCTACAACAGGTCTTCATTACCCTCCATTCTGTTGCGGCTGGAGAATATCCAGCAGAAGTTGTTTTACTTCACTAGGTGACAGCTGACACAAGTCTCTGGCTGGCTTGTCTCCACCACGGATCTGTAATTCATACTCCATAGCATGGATGATCCACCTGAAACAAAACAGGAGAAGCATGAATCAATAACTCTTGAAATAAAATCACCCAATGCCCTTAACAGCACTGACCCATTGAAAGGAGAATGAAGAAAAAGCCATTTGAATTTTCTGAACCATTGATATAAGTACTTCCATCAAGATTATATGACATGATCAGATTCTTTTTTTAAGCCTTTTAAAAAAATTTTATTTATTTGACAGAGAGAAACACAGCTAGAGAGCGAACATAAGCAGGGGGAGTGAGAGAGGGAGAAGCAGGCTTTCTAAGGAGCCTGATTCGGGGCTTGATCCTGGGACTCTGGGATCATGACCTCAGCCCAAGGCAGACGCTTAGCCACTGAGCCACCCAGGCGCCCTGACATGATCAGATTCTTAAAAAAGATGCTTACTTTTGCACATGCAGTTAGGAAATAAACATGAAAATAGGTAAGGACTTAGGTTCATCTTAAAGGAGATTCTACCAGTGTGGTACGAAAGTATACCGTGTAGACTAGCTGCTACATTATTATTTTCATAATACTAGATATATGCAAAAAACAAGCAGGATAAAAAGAGTTCATTGGAATTGGAAATGGGCTGAAATATGCTATTACATAAATGTTCCTTTCCCAGGAAGGACAAGCACTTACACCTATTTCTTTTACTTTGCAGTAATTCCCTTGTGATTGGAAGGGACAGAAGAGTATCTGCTTTTGAGATACAAGGACACAGTTAGTTATAACTCAATCATATATTAGAGAATGTACTTTAACCAATAGATTTCAAAAGAATAGCCTTTACAGATTTCTCTTTTTTAAGATTTTATTTGACAGACAGAGCACAAGCACAGGGAGCAGCAGGCAGAGGAAGAGGGTGAAGCAGACTAGCTGCCGAGTAGGGAGCCCAAAGTGGGACTGAATCCCAAGGACACTGGGATCACAATCTGAGCCCAAGGCAGACACTTAACTGAGCCACCCAGGCATTCCTCCTTTACAGATACTTAAACGCTGTTCATGTACTTATTCTTTATTATTTTTTTTTCATGTACTTATTCTTTAATAGATAAATGCTGTTTATAAAATAATTACTTTTATTGCAGAAGAAGCTTTAATGTCATTACTTAGGCAACTGGAGTACTACTTCTGGGCCTTGTTTCCAAGGTAAAATATTTAATTATTTTATATGTAAATTATTTCACATTTTGATTTAAGAAGTTTTTAATAAGTATTTTTTACTTCCATCTGATTTCTTTCATTTACTGTATCCTGAGGAAAGAAGTCAGATAAACTAGTTATGCAAACCAAAGAAAACCATGGAAATCATACTGTGCCTTAGGGGACCAGAACTCTACACACCATTAGGAAGAGCGAGGGAATTAGTTTTACACAGCAGATTCCCAAGCTTTATCCTTAAATCCTTCAGTGAACACTGAATAACAAACAATGACTGTGCAGCTCAGCAACTAGAAAGAATGTGCCTTCATTCACCCATGCTACTTTGTCTCCCAAAGGGAAGCTATGTATCCAACCCACTGGGAGAAACATCTAGTTACAGCAGTGAAGATTTAAAGTGCCTAAGTGACCGCACTCAAATACGTCATTATCTTGGTCCTGATATACTTCCAAAAGACAACCCACAAGGCTATTGCCGGTACAGAGGATGAGAAAGTTGGGTGGAAATAATCAAAATATTAAAGTACTTCTTTCTGCCAAGGCTGCTTTGCAAAACAACACTGATGCATCCTCACAGGATATCTTTAATGTTTCTCAAAGGAAAAGAATAAGAAAAGCGTGAAGCTTTCCTAGTTGAGCCCAGGTGATTATCAGCCTGGCATAAGTCCCTGCCTGCCGGGCCAGCCCACAGGCCACAAGGCAAATGTCCCTGTTCTTTGACTGCTCCCATCTCACTGCCATCTGCCAAGGCAACTCTCAAGTTCTTTTTCCTATCCTCTCCTGTATTTTGTTGTTGTCATTTCTGCAAGTTAGGAATTTAACTAGTCTGCCAGTTAATGGCACTGAGATGTATGAGAGATTTACAAGGACAGAACATAATAATTTAAAATATATATTCTTACTAGTATTATTGTTGATAGTACATAATAAATATTTAATAGCTGCTTACTGGTAAGAACAATAAAGATGACAAAGCATTTGCAAACAAAATAAACAAAACAACAGAACATATGACTGAATTAAGATTACTATTTTTATTTCTCTAATAGGCTGAAAAGAAAAGCCAGACTAAAACTATGTTATCTTCAGCCTCATAATTATGAATGTATTTAGTCAAAATGTTTTATCAGCTTAAATGCCACAAGGATATAGTTACTTTGGATGCTGTGATGTTAAAGTTGTTTATGAAATTAGCTGTTAAAATAACATTTCAGTTATGATATACTGCTCCATGGATCTCTCTTTAAATACAAAACTTTTTTTTTTTTAATTTTACTGGTTATAATTGTCCTCTATTATTTTCTTTCTTTATTTAACATTTCATTTTACATTTGAGGCAACTTAGTAAAAGAAAGAACAGCAAATTAAAAATCTAAAGACCTGCCTTTTGGTCTTAACAAGTCAATGGCATAAAAAGAAAAGGAGGGGTTAGGGGTTGTATTGGATTAAAAGTGACTGAAGAGACCTAACTAATGCCATGTGTGGGCCTTGTTTGTGATCCTACTTTTTTTTGTAGTTATTTTGGGGGACAACCACAAAAATCTGAATAGGAACTGGATATTAGGTGATATTAAGGAATTATTGCTAGTTTTGTTTGGTTTGATAATGGTAGTGATTATTGAGAAAATGTCTTTTTTAAGATATAGATACTTATTTAAATATTGAGGAGTAAAAGCAAAAATGTCTGTAATTTATAATCTACAGTAAAAATAAATGAAGAAGCAAATATGGCAGATGTAAATTGCTAACAATTGTTTATACCCATTTAAATACATGGGTATTTACCAAATTATTCTATTATTAAACATTTATATTTTTTATGATGAAAAGCAAACACAATAAAGATAGGCTTACATATCAATTCTGTCACTTACCAACTATGTCCCACTGGCAAATTATTTTTCGAATGGGAATATTATTATTACCTGCTCAGCTCATGTTATGGAATTATTCTGAGGGACAAATAAGACAATGTATGTTAAAAAGCTTTTGAAATTATAGAGACATAAAAAATGTTAGTAAACTCCTTTTATTTGACCTCTGAGATTCAGGTTGGAGAAAGGTAATACAATAGTTGCACTGAAGTCTTGGAGTTACTTAAGCAAGGGCCATATCCACTTAACTTCAAGTGTCCCCTTTTAAAATAAATAACTTTAAAATTTTAAAAACACTAACCTTCTAAAGTCCTCCAAAACTTGAGTTATTAAAACTGAACATTATTATTTTTTTTAAAGATTTTATTTATTTATTTGACAGAGAGAAACACAGTGAGAGAGGGAACACAAGCAAGGGGAGTGAGAGAGGGAGAAGCAGGCTTCCCGCCAAGCAGGCAGCCCGATGTGGGGCTCGATCCTGTGTATCTGGGATCATGACCTGAGCCGAAAGTAGTCGCTTAACCAACTGAGCCACCCAGGCGCCCCGAAGCTGAACATTATTTATCACATTTACCTTTTAAAATCTTTAGTACCATGAACAAAGATAGTTGGAGATCAAAAACTTCTCCTCAGGTTTTTTTCTTCTGTTCATAAAATCTCAGCAGTTCTGTGAGCCCAATTATAGAAAACATCATACTCAACAGTCTCCAAAGAAAGACGATGACTGCTTTTCATTCATTCAAGCACAAATAAATATAACTTATCTGTCAAATTATTAAAATACTTTTTTCATTCAAAAATATTAGCCAAACTAATATTTTTAGCTTGGAATTCTTCAAAGGACTAAAAAAAAACAGCAAAAGTCTTAAACATAAACTATTATACAGCAGTCAGAGATAGAGAATGTAAATTATCAAGTGAGAAACACAGTTAAAAACTTCAAAGACATTTAATCCATTTTTAGAACTACTAATACAAAAGGACACTAATTCCTTTGCATGAGAATATCTCTCTTCTTACCCTCATTCCCACTGACAAAGTCATCAAATCTGATTTGACAATCCCAATGTAAAAGCAGTTAATGCAAAATGCGGAAAGCAAGCAAGCAAGCAAATGCGGAAGGTCAAAAGAATGAAGGTTATCCTTGGACCACATTCGTATAGATTCAGTCTGTCTAAAGAACCAAGGACATGCGGGGCGCCTGGGTGGCTCAGTTGGTTAAGCGACTGCCTTTGGCTTAGGTCATGATCCCAGAGACCTGGGATCGAGCCCCACATCGGGCTGCCCGCTCGGCGGGAAGCCTGCTTCTTCCTCTCTCGCTCCCCCTGCTTGTGTTCCCTCTCTAGCTGTGTTTCTGTCTGTCAAATAAATAAAATCTTTAAAAAAAAAAAAAAAAAGAACCAAGGACATGCTCTACTTGCCAAAAAGCAAATAAGAAAGTGGCATATACACAGGACTGACCAGATCAGCCTTCATGTGTATCAAGGTTTGACTTGACAATAAATTCTTCAGCACGGCTGGAAAAATATGAAAAGGTGGACTAGTATTCCTATATTGTCCTAGGGATAACCTTTTTCTTCTAAAAACTCTCTCGTTGTGAGGTTAGTAAGCATATTGTGTAGATATTGGTATTTTTCTTTCCAATATGCCCCGAATAAGGAGTGAAATATACAATAAAGTACATGGAAATCTGACATCATTGGTAAACGAGGACAGCTGACATTTTCTGAAAACATGCCTCTTATTCATAGCAAGAAAAAACTTTAAAAATAATCATTTTGAGCCAATTTGAAGATACTAAGAAGTATCTGCCAAGGTTGCTGTTAAACAAGTGAATGTATAACTCTCTGCAAGCATTTACTGAGCTATATAAGAGGAGATGGGAAAATTGCACAGGAAGGGACTTTTTTTGCTTGATTCATATTAAAACACAGAGGGTGATAATTTGATAAGGCAAACTGAGCTTCCTGTCTGGTAACTGGAGAATAATGACTCACTCACTCTACTCCTGAAATAATCAGAATAGAGGGAAGAGAGCTTCATCATCTCACTTCCTCACCTCGTATAAAATGTCCAAAACAGAGACCTTTGAATGAGTACCAAGCCATGCTAATGAACTCAGGGCTCTAATTATCTCCTCTTTCCTTTACTGCATAAGCAATGTTACAGTCTAGTACCTATAACATCAATGGACCTCTCTAAGCATCAGATGTGTGATCCACAGACCCAGTTGTGGGCATCAGAAGACAAGACGAGTCTGAAGCATAATTGCTTACTGAGGATGTCCTGGCAGTATGAAAAGCAGAGATGAAAAAGGCTTGATAATATATATCCTCAGGGGTTAGCTCCCACTAAACCCTGACTGACAGACCCAGAGCAGAAAGCAGTTGATTGGAGGTCTTTACAGTAATGGGCCTGTCAGGAGCTTGATCTATTTCACCATGAAAGCTGGAGAACAAATCAATAATGAGACAGCAAATCAAATCATTATCAGACTAGAATACCATTCCTGTGAGCAGGCTAATTTTGTTCACAGGAGTACCTGATAGCAGTAATGTTGAGAAACTGCACTGGCAGAATTAACCTTGGGAAAAAGAGAAAAGAAACATGGTAGCATTGATTTAAAGCAATGAGAGAGTGGGTGATGTAAATAAATAAATTTTAAAAACCCCAAAACCTCTGTGAAAACAGAGAGATAAAAGTACACATAGTGCCCAGGAATTCTGAATAAATGTACCATGACTAAAACGAATGTTCTTATTTCTTATGTGCATCAGCCTAGGGAATGGTGGCATTTCAGGAGGAAGATAACTGAATGACCAATCTCTTTATTCATGATCAACAAGAGAAACAATAGTAAAAAGGTAGATATGAATGAGTCTGAAATGCTTTAACTAGCTTTCTTAAAGAAGAAAGTAAAAAAATAATGTTTTTATAACAACCCCCCCTTTCTTTTAAAATCATGCTGGAATTACTACAATACACGAAGGGGTGACTTAGAGGAGCAACGACTTTAACAGTTTATTTGAATTTTGACATTCAAGGACCCTGTGAATGAATAATTTGTTCATCATTAAACAAACTAAAACTTTCTAGGGACTAACTTAAGGTACATTCTTGTAAAGAAACATGCAAATATGTTTCTGCAGCTGACAGTAAACTAACATGCAAGGAAGCCATTTACTTAGGGAGCTGAGGTCTGAGTAAACTTGAATAAGAATAAAGTGCAATAAAATATATTAAAAAGATACAAAAATATCTTTTTCCTTTTCAGAGGAACACTATCACAAGCCCTACAGACATGGTAATTGTACTTCTTCTCTGAAGTTCTCTTGATATTCCTAGAATAGAAACAAGGTTCCAAAACTTTTCTATTAATATGATCGAAGAGCACTATGGGCACACGTATAAGGGGATTTTAGAGGGTCTGCCAAGTTTTTCATGGGGGATGATCAAGTGATGGAGGGGTGAGACCAAGTCACATGGCAACAGAGTATCCAAAAGGGATTCTAAGTTAAGATTTTTATATGAAATGTTTGGGGATCACTGCATTGGGTTCTCAAGGAGAAAGAGCCATGGCAGAAAGGGATACCCAGGTGAACATATCTTATGGGAGTTGAGGGTCTTTGCAAGCCTAGGACTGGAAGAGAGAGAGACAGAGAGAGGGAGGAAGAGAAAGGAGGAAAGGATGGGGGGGAATGTGTGTTGCTTGGAAGAAGTTCCCCCTTTTTAGGATTTCAGGCATGTAAAAGATATCTCTAGATGTGCCTGTACTCCAAAAGCCACATGATAGAGGGCCTCAAAATTACTGAATGTCACAGCAATACTGTTGAAGCTTTATAAAACATCTTCACATTCCTTCCCCAGAATCTGCACAATCCAATGAGGAATCCAAGCAAGGATAGCTTCCCTATTTTATAGACAAAAGAGCTAGAATACGGGCTGGGAAAACATGAACACTGGATATATTCACTCTAGGTTCAAATCCTCATTTGTGGTCTTATGACCTTGGGCAAGTTACTTTGCTATTTTACACAAGTTACAGTATTTTACACATTTCTTGCAGTGTACAAGGAGCTAATTTAGAACCAGTTCCATGTCATCTCCATTAGTTTGGTCTTGTGATGAATAAAGGGCCCAAATCTCATTTCTTATGTTAACTTCTAATAATTCAACCTCCTTGGTATGCCTTGAACTATATAGTGCTAAACAGTAATGATGCCAGGTTCAAGAAATGATAAACAAAAGATGAAAATCATCTGGAGCCAATGTACAGCACAGTTGCTACATGAATACTTGAATACAAAATCGGTCATAAGTTGAAGAGACCATAAAGATCACAAGGTTTCAGGAAAACAGCAATGTCTGTTTCCCTGAGAAAACAGCAACAGTTTATGTACGTGAAAACATACATAAAGTGCTTAGGATCAAAGAACAAGAACTTTGGAGTGATGCAGATCTGGGTGTTCAGATCCCCCTTCAACATACTTTTTTTGACTAAGGTCCCCTAAGCTTTCTGAATCTCGGTTTGTTAATTTTAAAATGGGGGCACTAGTGCCTACTTCAAAGTTGCTGAATTGATTAAATCAGAAAATATATGTGAAGTATTTTAGCATATTGCATGGTATATAATAGGCATTCAATAAATATTTGTTATATTGGAAGAAGAGGAGGAAATAGTTTATCATAGTCAACTTCTGAGTACAATAACCACATTATTCATATGCATATCCCCTTAGATCCTTATTGGGAATGATGTTTAGGGAGGTACCATATAAGACAACTTGAACCATACTGATGTGATAACCATGCCACTCCATTAATAAACAAATGGAGGAAAGTGCTATATCCTCTACCTTCCACAGGTATAAGTGGATTTTCATATAAACAAGACCCTGTTTAACTTGATAATTTCCTGAAGGACATGACTTGTACAAATGAAGTACATTTATCAAAAGTAAGAGGGTCCTTAATCATAGGAAACAAACAGAGGGTTGCTGGAGGGGCCGGGGATGGTGGAATGGGGTAACTGGGTGATGGACATTAAGGAGGGCACGTGATGTAATGAGCACTGGGTGTTATGTGCAACTGATGAATCACTGACTTCTACCTCTGAAACTAATAATACACTATATGTTAATTAATTGAATTTAAATAAAAAATAGAAAAAGAAAACTTAAAGGAAACAATTTTAAAAAAAAGTTAGAGTCCTTTATTTCTGTACCTAATGAGCACAGAGACATGCTATCATTTGTTTTTCCTAGATTCCCCATCATTGGCTCAAGCAAGCTATCTGAACCTGCTTATAACCTACATATTAAATAATCTGTCAAATTTTATTGAGCATCTCTTGTGAGTTAGATCCTGACACAGACAGACAGGAAGATAAATGCAGTCCCTATCCTTAGCAGAAATAAACTTCTCAAATAAATTATAGCTTATTAAGAAAAAATAGACTTCTCTCCAACTGAAAATGTACCAGTATTTCGAGCTAAACCTGGGTCCCATGTGAGAGGGAAATACACATTAATGAGTCAGGCAGGAACATTGTTAATACTCACAATGGAAATACACTGCCATGATTAATTCCAGGATGGGTTTCAGGACAATGAATAATTAAAGTTTCATGGCAAATGTCCATTAGGGGGTTTTCTGCTATCGTTAAATACTAAGTCACATGCTGCTGTCCTGACTTTTTTATTTTGGGTGGCACAGTTTAAGGAAAAAAGAACATATTATTTCTCATGGAAGGCACTGAACATACAGAGTAGCAGATACAAAAACCGGAAGAAAACTATTTTTAGAATAAATTAAACATATTTCATTTCCATGAAGAGAAATTTCAGGTCAGATTTGAATTAAAAAAGAAAATTCCAGGGTGCCTGGGTGGCTCAGTGGGTTAAAGCCTCTGCCTTCGGCTCAGGTCATAATCTCAGGGTCCTGGGATTGAGGCCCACGTCTGGCTCTCTGCTCAGCAGGGAGCTTGCTTCCTCCTCTCTCTCTGCCTGCCTCTCTGCCTACCTGTGATCGCTCTCTCTCTCTGTCAAATAAATAAATAAAATCTTAAAAAAAAAAAATTCCAATGTGTTTTTGGAAGAACATAAATTAGCCTAAAATGCTGAATAAGCAGTAAGGGAAAACTATAGGCTGAAAAACAGCGTTGGAAGTAAAATCCTGGGAAACTGTTAAATTTTACTCTAAGGCTTTGTTTAAACCTCTGCAAGGATAACTATCACTTAAAAAGCCTCTCCTGAATAGAATATTTATTACAAAGAATGTGCTTTGGAAGTTATAACTTTTGCTTCTCAGTCAGGTTCAGAGAAATGCCTGAGTCTGGGACAATAGAGTACTTTTAATACCCAGCATGGATACAGAGAATCATATTTCCTTTCATTTAGAGACAACTTACATGAAAGATCCATTTCTGTATCCTATATGTAGTCAAGAGGTTGGAGTTAAAAATATTAGAGCAAACAGACTGAACAAATCAGAGTATGATTCAAAGTTCTTATAACTGATTTGGAATACTTCTAAATCTTTCAAAGGAATGATTTTAAGGGATAAAAATTAAGGTCAAGTTCTATGCTGAGTGAATTCACTTCTTGATCAAAGAAAGGTGAGATAAAGATTGAAAATTCACCTGAAATATGCTATAACTGAAATCAGGCCAACAGTTTAAAAATAATAACCTGAAATGAAAAAAACTTTAAATAAAACTGAAAAATATAACTTAAAAGTAGAAATTCCTAGAGAAAATAACTGACACCAATTTTATACTTATTTTTCAGATATATCCCCATACATACATTATACACATATGTATAGCATTATTATTGCTTTTATAAAAAAACAATATATTTGCAACTGAGTTATTTTTTCATTAAATTTATCTTAGGCATTTATAAATGTCAGTACAGATTTTGTCTTGTTACTTGTAATGACTGAACAGCATTTTACTGTCTAGCTATAATAATTTATTTAAACTATTTCCTACTGATGGATATCTAGGTTGTTCCCAAGGTTTCACTGTTTCAAACACTGCTGAAATGAAGACTGCTATAAAATATGTCTAAATTCCTAGAATGAGATTTGTTGAAACATGAGGTATTTAGATACTGCCAGATAAGGACCTAGTTTTTTTATATGTAATTTTTTGTAGAAAAAACTGGGCAATCGATTTTTACAAAGTGCTTCATACTCATGTGCAAAATTAAAACTAAGAAATGAAAGGGAAATCAACCCAAAGAAAAAAGGAAAAAAAACAATAAAAAGAAAGGACAGTGAACAGAAAACAAAATAGAAGGAATGAATAAGTCAAATAGAAAAGAAATGGCACAATATGAAATATGCATTTCTATGAAAAGATAATTCAGATTGAATTAAAAATAAATGCAGCATAGATGCTGAATATAATAGATATATCTATACTAAATAAAAAAACATTAAAAGTAAAGAGATAGAAGACAGATTAAGCTAATAATGACGGAATAAGAAAGCATGGGAATAACCAGACAGAAAATATTTTTTTATATTTTATGTATTGTAATAGTATCATGGTTATGTTTTTAGAAAGTCCTTATCTCTTAGAGATATACACTCAAGTATTTACAGATGAGCTGATACGATGGATTTGCTTTAAACCTGGATGTGGTTTGGTAGGGTGAGTTATTGGGAGGGTATGAGTGAAAGAAGATTGGCTATATGATGATATTGTTGAAGCTGAATGAAAGTATGGGCACAGAGGTTTTATTATGCTAGTCTCTATAATTTTGTAGCTGTTTGAAATAAAAAAATGTTTTTAAAAGAATTCAAGTAGAAAATAAATGTCACAAAGGAAGACATTATTGTTAAAATTACAAAGTAATAGGAACAATTTTTTTTTTAATAGACAAAGTAAAACTGAAAAAAATGCAAGGAGATAAAACCATAATTAAAATAAGAAATTTTTAAGACTTTTTACCAAAACTTGACAATCAAGTAGAACAGAAATAGTAAAGGTACTAATGACCTAATTATATTACCGGCAAGCTATACACTTACTCATACTCACACATTCACATATATTTGTGCCTGACAGACTCTAAATTCTTTTTAAACCCTAGAGGAACACCTGCACCTCAAAATTGGCCAAATATTAGATTACTGTATATGCTTCAGTATTGTTTGATTCTTATAGTTAGGATATATTCATGTATGCGATAATTTAAAACAACATTAAAGAAGAGAAACATGGGGCGCCTGGGTGGTTCAGTTGGTTAAGCGACTGCCTTCGGCTCAGGTCATGATCCCGGAGACCCGGGATCGAGCCCCACATCGGGCTCCCTGCTCGGCAGGAAGCCTGCTTCTCCCTCTCTCACTCCCCCTGCTTGTGTTCCCTCTCTGGCTGTGTTTCTCTCTGTCAAATAAATAAAATCTTAAAAAAAAAAAAAAAAAAAAAGAAGAAGAAGAGAAACATACTTTATTTCGTTGTGGTAGGCTTTTAGAACATATTCTCTTATTCCATGTCACATCAAACAATGAGCCTGGTAGGAAAGTGAGGCTGGAAAGTCCCAATCATTTATCCCAGGTGACTAAAAGTGGTGAGTGGCAGCCAGGACTTACACTCAATTCTGCCGAATGCCAGAGCCAGGTCAGCCTGCTTGACCACACTGCCTCACAAAAATCTCAATTGAGAAGATTCAAGATCACCAGACCCTTACTTTTAAGTTCTCCACCAAACAGAAGACTTAAGATTTTTATTTTTAAAAATCAGATTCCGGTAGAAAATGGATGCAGTAGAATACTCTAAAAAGGACACAAATTTTTACTTCAGTGTGTCTTCCTGACACACAGTTTTACTGAAAAATCATTCTTCTCTTAAGGTTTATCCATTTTATTTACAAGAATTTTTACAAGTATTATGCTTAGTGGTGGTTTTTGTTTTTTGTTTTTTTGTTTTTTTAAACATGATGCAGTTGTTTAAATCCCTGGAGTTTGATTTCATCAAAGAACAGTGTTACTTTATTATGTCTAACATGGAAATTAAAAAAAAAAAACAAAAAAACAAAAAAACAGGAAGACTCTTTCAGGCCACAGGTATTTAGTTCTTCATACCACCAGATGTTGCCTCTATTACTCTGGGGAAAGATATGCTTTCCTAGATACCTGCCAGGCCTGGGGTAGGCCACGTCTGTTGGAGGACAACTTGAACAATTCTCTTTAGGCAAATGCAAAGCACTTTACTCACCCAATTCGTATTTTCAGCATGCCACTGAATAACTCGGGGTTATTGGAGATGATCCAGCCAATATGGATGACCAGTTCTTGCTGAATGACCGCCTCTCTCTCATCATGGGTATTACACTTGTAATAGATGATGTTCTTAATCACTCTTGGAGACAAAGGATTAGAGATAACCTCTTCTTCATGCCCAAAGGCACCCAGAGTTACCTATAAGTGGCAGATTTTTATTGCAAAAATTTCCTAGCTACTAAAAGATAAAAGAAAAAAATTCAAGGCTCAGGATGACTGGCAGGCTGAAATTACTCTACGAGAGCTAGGGAATTAGGTAGAATAACTGTTCCTGCTATTTATTAAAATGGCTTTCAAAGCATGACTCCCACTGGAGTTCATGATGGTTCACAGTCTGGTCTAAAATATAAGGGCAGGTAAGGGTCCCAGGTAGGGGAGTGAAGGTGAGTGGATAAAAGCAGGGAAGGAATATAAATAACTATTAAGAGAAAATTATTCTGAATGACTTTAGTACTAGAAACTCCCCAGAGAAACCAAAATACATTGGATAGTTTTACTTTACTGCACAGTCTACACAATTTAGTATTTGAGAGTATATTTTTCACTTCTTTTATAGTTTCTCATGTGGAACTTTTGCTCTTTAACAACACTATAACCTTTTGAAAGGCAGATGCAAGGTCATATAGTTCTAGTATAGCCCCCACTTATCTCAGCATAGTGCTAGGCACCTAGTGAGTATTAAAATACTTGTTGATCTATCTCTCACCTGTGGGAGGGAATAAATGAGGCTGCCCACAGGCCTAGGAAATGAGAAAGCACAGAGGGAAATGACAACAAAAACCCAGAGAGTGCTGCTCAAACTGGCAAGAGGAATACTGTGCATCTCTCTCCTCTACCCTTGGTATCTTAGAAGAGTCTGCAGCCCCTCCTTCCTCCTGATTACCCCTCTCCCTCTCTCTTCCATGGACAGTGCACAACTATGAGAGGCAGGAAAATGAAGAGCATGTCAAAGGGCCCTTGTGTTTTCTGAGATGAGGGGAGAGAGCAGAACATGGGGTCTTTTGCCCCAACTTTGTGATGAAATGAAAACTGAGAACTGCTGTTTTATTATATCACAAGAGGTACTAACCAGTTAGTCCAAGTGCAATTATTTTCATTAAAATGTCAGTGTGTAAAGAAGAAAACAAACAGAAGACACATCATTGTCTCTGGAAGCAGTGATGACTAAACCACTATTTCATTCCAGATAGCTCGAGGTGATCTAGAAGTGCTTTGTAGGAACAGTATTAACTTCAGTTTTCAGGGCAGCATTTCATAAATGAGTGAATGTAAACTTTGAATGCTCTATCCTCATTTCTTTTTTGTAAAGGGGTAAGGTGCAGTCAGTGAAGGGACTGCATGTACCTGAAGTGGGGCTGTCAGCCTCCCAGGCTTACTCAGCTCTGTAAATGTTTCCCTGAGAGATGTGCTGTTCTGGCAGACAATGGTCCAGCCACAGCCTCAGGACAGGCTCCAAGGCCTCTAGGATACGGGGAGCAGAGTCTCAGGATCACAGGCTGCAAGTCTCCTCTGTATAATGCATAGAATGGACATGACTAACCCTAACCCACCCCTCTCCAAGTGTCAGATGCCGTGACCTCAAAGATCTCCAAAACCTTCTCATATACTCATATGTAGTAGAATTAACTATATTTTCAGATATACTACAGGGACCTAAAATCCAAGGACAAAGATCTTCCTAAAGCCCATTTACTTTATCTCAGAGTTGACTCGGTCCAGGGCAATAACACGAGACTGTGGCTGGATGTAAGGACTGCAGAGAGGAAGGGCAATGGATAAAGTACTTCCTGTACCTTGGTGTATGTAGATGATGAATGAGGATGAAAATTCTAGCACTTAATTTGGAGAAAACGAGAAAATAACAAATATAAAAAATGATTTTTTCTCAGGAGTTTTTAATTAATACAATCATTTTTTCATTGTTAATAAATATTACAAGATAAAAGAATTTACTATTCTAACATTTCAAGCTGGATATCAAAATGAAATAATTTCAATTTTAATAAATTAAGAGCCCTGAAATATGAGCAATGAGCTGATTCTATTAAGAAGGGTTAGAGTATTTCATATTATTAAAGCTTATTATATCTCTAGGTCAACTGTCAGGAAAGCATGACAAAGCACACATATTCCCAAAGAAGAGAAAGAAAGCAAACAGGTATTCACTCCAAACAGATGATGAGTCAGCCAGGTAATTAGAGCTAATGGAAAACAAAACAAAAAATGAGCAGCCACATCCCACTCTGCATTCCTACATGCACAGGTTCAATTCAAGCCACATTCATCAAGTGCCTACTCCAAACCAGACCCCATGCTGCGACAGGCACTGTGGAAGACCTGGGCCCTGACTTCCAGGCATTCACAGCCTACACTGGGGTAGAGAGACACACGTGGAAATGAACTGGGATCCAGGGAAGATTGTGAGAAGGTCACAGGCCCGTTAAGAGAACCCAGTGGAGAGACAGACCACTGCTAACTGGAGATGGCTCTGTGAGGTGGAGCTAACAAGAGCTGGCCCTTGTGGGAGGGGAGGAGCTGCAGGGAGAGGTCGCCTAAAGGTTTAAAGATCTGCGGAGTCAAAGCATTTCTCAGAGTGAGAAGAATTTCATGTAGAGAAGAAAAAACGTACCCTTCACTATTCACCTGTCTTTGCCCTGCCTATCCACAATCTGTCTAGAATACTTTAGTTGGTATTATTCTATTTTCTGGGTCAGCATCTTCACTGATCTCAACACAGGAGTTGAAAATCACAGCTCTAGGGTATAGCAGGAAAGAGGGGTGGTCTACTTAGTAACTGTGCATCTTTATGACTATATATATGTAGGAGCCTTCTGTAGAAATGCCTGAGCCATTGTTAATATGGTTGAGAGGCCTAGGACACTGAGGCTTGCCAGATTTAAGAGTCCTATCCAGAAGCTTTTATGATGTGACCAAGTGAGAGTCTGAAAATCAGATACTTACCTGTTTGCCCTGCACTAAAACATTAGTAATGGATGGGGCCAGGCTGTCCACTACTTTACTTAAAAGACTTGCTGCACAGCGCACAACCGACCTGGGGGCAAAGAAGAAAGCACGCCAGAGGTTGACAAATCTGAAAGATGATGAATGAATGGGGACCCTGATGGGGTTGGAAAAATGTGCACAATTAGGTCCTTATATAATAATTTGGAGGAAATACTGAGCCTAAGACACTGGACCTCATATCTGAAGTCTCTCAGACTGTAGGACCATCCAGAATGAGGGAGGGATCCCTCATCGTCACCTCTGCTACCAGCATGGTTCATCAATTCAAAAAGAAAGAAAAAGCCTAACAATCCCTTTGAAGGGGAGTAGAGTAGGAGGAAGAATTAAGTGAGTATTCTGATTTTGCATTAAAAATTTATTATTAAGTCTGTCACTGGTAAATGTCATCTATTCCTATAACCACTTTAAATCATGCTTCTTTTGGTGCCTAGATAACCAAATTCCTGGATTTGGGGACTCACTCAGTACTCAATTTCAGGAAATGATACAATGAAATACCAGCAATTTTTTTTTTCCTGATAGAGCCAGAATGTTGGAGGAAGGAATTCACACTGCTATTTTTACATGTCTGAAAAAGTCTCAGATTCTAGAGAGAACAGGTTTTTTTTTTAAAGCATGGCACATGTAATACATAAGACACTTTTTCCCTCAAAAGTAAAATTCATGTGGAACTTTTAGAGGAAGAAAATAAAATGAAAATGTAGGTTTAAAACTGTTTTCCTATATTTCAGGATATCCATGGAAGCTGACTTATAAAAAGTATCTATATTCCTTAATCCCAACATAGATGGACTAGTAGAAAATTAAGTCAATAACTGGTAAAGTTAGTGAAACAAACACTTCCTACTTTTAGAGAAGCGTTCACCCATACACTTTAAGACCAAAAGACATACTTAACCCCCAGAATGCAAATAAGCCCACACACTTCAAACAGCTTGAGTTTTTCCACATTTTGTGTATGTTACCTGTTTCCCATGTACGAGAAAAGTAGTAATGTGTGGGGCTATAGAGGAAGCAAATTTCTGGGTAAAGGCAGCCCCGTAGCGTACCGCCAACCTAAGTGTGTCAATGGAAGGCCATAAAAGGGAAAATACAGTAAATAAACTTCTAGAAGTTTGTTCTTTTAAACATAAGAGTCAGCACTCTAAATATCTACTAGTTAATGCTTTATCTAAAATCCAAGTATAATTACATAAAGTAAAAACAAGTTCACTTAGTAAAAAATTAGACTATAGACTGCATTTGAAACCACATTGAATATTGGCTGGAAAGCAACATCTGTTGGCTTGTATGCCTTACTGTGCTGAGAATTACAGTGCAAATTCGAGATTAGCCAGAGGACTATTATATTATTTCTTTTGGGTTGGAGTGGTATATTTACTATAAATCACAGAGTTGAAATACTGCTAAGAGATGGTCTTGTCATATCCCCTTATTTTAGAGATTAGAAAACTGAGGCTCATTGAGGTTAAGAGAATTTCTTATGACATAGCTTGAGATTTTTTTTTTCAAAATGAGATAATAATGGGTCATTTAAAAAATACATGTACTCTTACTTTCAAAATGTTAGATTCTGTGAGTAAAATGGCTAGAATTGCTTCAAAATACAGAGGGTTATGCATTTAGGCATACCTACCCCATTGTGAGCTGAAAGAATTTTCTTTCAACTTGCCCTACTTTTTTTTTGTTTTTTTTCACTTCTTGGGAGACTACTTCTGCAGAACATATTAGTTATTTTACATGAAGCAACCATAATCATTGGGATTCATTCAACTTAAGTGGTGAGAGAACGGCCTTCTATTATTTTTGCTTATGATTAAATGAACCATTGGTCTCTTTTCATGGCCTTCTATGATAACAGAACAGATTTCCTGAATACAAAGTAGAACCTAAAGCACCTTGCTGGGACAGAGGAGGTGCAATGTAGGAAAGAGTCATTAGCACATCAATCTGGCGAATACTCTCTCCAGGTTCTAGTCCTATGGAGGTCTCTATTCCCAGACATTATTTTTATATCTTGGGAGAGTCACAATACAATGGAATGTAGGCAGGTCCTTAGAAAGTAGATAGAAGCATGGCCATAATCTTGGAGTTTAAAAGTAAAGTTAGGATAAATAACTATCTTAAGATTGGCCATTATCTTTATGTCTTTAAATATGACAACACAAAAAATAAAACATAATGACAAAGACACTAATACAAACCAAAGCTTTTTGCTGCCAGCTCTTCTATAGACTCTCTCAATGTGATCAGAAACGGTACCTAGACGTAGGATAAGAGAGTCTTTGTTGAAAAAAAAAAAAACTCTTTTAATTAAATGCATAACATTGATTCTCTTTTGAAAAACCACTCTTGAACTTTATTTTATTCCACTAGAGTTAATACATCCACATCCATTAGTCTTCTGAACTACCTGACATATTTAAACATGTAACCCAATATATAATGTGAATGTCCCAGCCATAATTAATATCTAGTTTAAGTATATGATTTTGGTGAGTACTTTATTTCTTGAAATTTATTGTTTTCTTAATTAATATACAATCTAAGTTTTTAACAAATGAAAATAAGTTATTTTAAATACTGCAGAAAATAAACAGAATACAGAAAATGAAACAAGTACTGCAGGCTCTAAATATACATGATTCCTCATTTATTTGTCCCATGAAAGTTTATGGAGGTTGTCTTATGTGCATGATCATTCTAATACAGACTAATCCTCAAAAGACACCACTGGGTTTCATTCTTTGGCCACAATTTACATGTGGTCAGGTTTCATGACTAGCTTGTCAACAAATTAATGATGGTGACGGGACAGAGTAGCAAAAAGGAAACAAGGGGAGAGAACAAGATCTTTTTTTTTTTTTAAAGATTTTAAATTTATTTATTTGACAGAGAGAAACACAGCTAGAGAGGGAACACAAACAAGGGGAATGAGAGTGGGAGAACCAGGCTTCCCACTGAGCAGGGAACCCAATGCGGGGCTCAATCCTGGGACTCTGGGATCATGACCCAAGCTGAAGGGAGATGCCTAATGACTGAGCCACCCAGTACCCCAAGAACAAGATCTTTATCATTTTGCCATGAATTTATTTTTATATTTTTATAACAAATTGGATAAAATTATATTCTGAATCTGTAGATGCTTATGATTTTCAATGTATCATAAGATTTTACAGATTTAAAAACTTAGTTTTTTAAATATCTAAGCAAAAGTATTATTCCTATTTATAAAACTAGCTGAAAAAATAATTCTCTCAGCATTTTCACTATGAACGGTTTTATATAAACTTTGTTTTATTTTAAAGCACTACTAAAATAATCATTCTGCATACTAGGTTCCTAATAAAATGTTTGCTTTTTAAAATTCCTATTGCTTTAGTTAAAGTATAAATTTCAATGACTGTCCTCCCAATATAATTGGGATTCTGCTTATAGTTTCAAGACTAATTAGAAACACGAGGCATTCTGCTTGAAATTTGCTTAAGTTTTTCTGCCTTTAATCAGTTAAGAAAATTAAGACTATTCAGTTGACATATATAATATTCAAGAAGTTTATCCCTTTGCTACAATAATGTAAAAATTAAGTATACCTTATATGAATAAACAATTATGTTTAGTTCACTACTAAAACCATAAATCTTATTAATTACATTGCAGTTTAGAATTCTGACTCAATGGGGCGCCTGGGTGGCTCAGTTGGTTGAGCGACTGCCTTCAGCTCAGGTCATGATCCCGGAGACCCGGGATCGAGCCCCACATCGGGCTTCCTGCTTCGGCGGGAAGCCTGCTTCTCCCTCTCTCAGTCCCTCTGCTTGTGTTCCCTCTCTGGCTGTGTTTCTCTCTGTCAAATAAATAAAATAAAATAAAATAAAATAAAATAAAATAAAAAAAGAATTCTGACTCAATCTCTAATCCTAAATAAATCAACATGCTCTTCTAATACAAGACTTTCAGATGAGCCAAAAACTTTGAATATCTTGAAATATATTCTATATTATTCTATGGAATAAAATGCTAGCTAGAAGCAGACCATGATGGAGAATTCAAGAACTCCTTAGAGTGCCTCAACATACAAGTATGGATTTCAGAGGTAATTGGGTTACATCCTTAATGGAGAGAGGACATGATTAAAAATGATTTATTTTTTGGTAACAATGTTTAGAGCACAAGTCTATTAAATGCCATGTTCCATTGGCTGCTAGAGACCATGAGGGAGCCAATTTTTATAGCTACAATGATTCAATACTGTTCTTAAAAACATTCAGGAAATAAAACTGGAAACAGAAACTGTCAATAAAGAACTGTGAAAGAGTCATCAGAGGTTAACAGTCACAGGCAGAATCAGGCTCTAACACCATTCAGACAATCAGAGAAACAATCAAGCATCACTGCATGAAAGCAATTTAGGAGTTCATACATCGGTCTATCCTACTCTGGGGGTATGAATAAACATTTTCCACTTAAAGGTTAAAAAATGGTTTAATGGAGCATAAAATAACTTAGTACATACTCATTATGTATATTTGCTGTATGTTCAAGAATAGAGAGGTCTCATTATTTAAAAATGTTCTCTTAGACATGTATACTTACCTTCTCTGGTGATGAAGTTGGGGCCTTCTCTTTTGAGCAGTATTCCCAGCAGGATGGTTTGGCTAGCCAGACAACTGCAGTCCTAAAAATACAAATCACAGTGAGTAACTGGAATAAAAGGGGTACAAAAGTTACCCTAGGGAGTAACTAATCAGGCAACCACATGATGCAGAGAGGAAATCTGCTATTATTAAAGAATTAAAGAAAAATATTCAAGAAAAAAATTAAAGAAAAATAAATATTACTGATATACTACCAAGCAGTAGATGAACATTAAACAACTATTTATCTTCGGTATCTTGGAGACAGAGAGTAGACAGGTTGCTTTCCTGATGTAGTAGTATTTAATAATCAAATTTTCCAGGAAATAAGATAAGCAATGCATAGAAAATATATTGTCTACAAGCATTAATACTTGATTAATACTTGATTCTGCCACTCTCTGAAAAATGTGGCCAAGTCATTCAACCTCGGTCCTTCTGACTTTGCTTATTCATAAATGAGAGACCATGTTGTTGTTATCAACCTGTTATGAGGAGATGGATAAAAAGATGGGACATGCATAGAGTGCTTTTTATGTATTAGGGTACCATGCTATGTGCTTTATGCTTACCATATCATTCTCGTGTTTATGGACATCTATAGATAATGTTAATCAATAACAAGGACAGAATATGTCTGGTAGAATATATATTTAATCTACATGTTCAAATTTGTGCTACAGCCCAATAAGATGTCATAGTGTTCTAGTTCTATCATTAGAATTTCATTTCCTTGGATAAGTTCTATACCCAAGCTCACCACATCTCTTTCAAAATGCAAATAATCTTAGAGAAGTTAAGGTATTAAGTTGTTAACATAATATTCATAGGAATGTGGTCATAGGATTGCTTTTCTCAATGACTGGAGAGACTTAAAGTAAGCATTAAGACCTAAACACAGGGATAAGAGAGAAGAGCCAAGCTGGGAAAAGGATGGGAGAGTACTAAATGAGAAGTCAGGTGATCCCAAAGACAATTATTCCTGACTTTACTTCTTTAATGGCTCATATAATACCTTCATACCCACGGCAACCCACACTCCTTAAGCATCTTTAAGACATCCATGCTCATGTTAGACCATGAGAACAACTTCTCATTACTGCCTCTACCACAGAGAGGCCATCTACCTCCAGGCACTTCCATCTACCTTTTCTGAGAGAACAAAAGAAATATGGCCTGGCCCTAAGAATTCCTGCTCTGCCAACCTCACTCAGAGCTATGTGGAAATTACATCTTTCTTACGTTCAGTTTTTGAAGAATTTCGTGGGTGGGTTTGTTCTTCCATTCAGTAATGGCGATATCTGGTTGCTCTTCTAGTTCAGGAGCACTGGGGGTACTGCTCTGTCGTTTGACTTTTGAATGTTTGGGAAGTTCTAGTTCCTCAAAACTCTTAAATTCTGGAAGTCTAGAAATTAAAAGAAAAAGTTTCAGATTTCCTGCATTTCTAATTCTAGTTTCCTGCTTTTCTAATAATAACCCAAAGGGACTTACTCTTCTGTATCACTGATTCGTAGGAAGTCAAGTTGTTCTACTACAGCTCCAGATATTAGTGTCTGAAATGTGATTGAGAAAAAAATTCACGACTCTTAAATTCATGAAGCCATACCCTTATGATCTTGCATATACATTCCTGTAAATTACATGTAATACTCAAAAAAGTTTACTTTTTAAAAAGTACTTTAAAAAATACAATTCTTAATTTCTTAAGTGAGCATTCTAAAATCAGACAGGTTTTCATATACAAAAAAAACCTTCTTAAAAAGAACATACAAATCATGCTACAAATTCATAGGTCATAATAAATAGGAAAGTCAACATGAGATGAACTATTTTTTCTCTGTCCTGAGAATTGTAGGCATTTATTTTTAAGCTAGAATTAAAATTCAGTTCATATTAACATATTAAAAAGAGTTTGAAATAAACAACAAGAAATACTAAAATTATTTTGAGAAAAGATGATGTGAAATTGCAGTTTGGATTCTGTTACCAAAATATATTTCAGGGCTATCTAATAATGGGATACTGCCAAGTCTCCATTTTTCAGGATCAGGAAGTTGTTGATTATTGAGGCCACTCCTTCTCTATATTCTGGCAACCCATATTCAGTCATTTTATTTTTCATTAGTTCCTGATTATAGGTTAGCAAACTAAATAAAGCGAAACTCAAACACAGTTTTTATTTGTCAGTGGTTCATGGTGAAGAGCATAAATGAATGATAACCCACAATGGTTTTTTTAGCAATATGTGTCACTTCTAATTATTTGATGAACTGTCAGATAAAATTGAGAAATGTACTGCATAAAAAGGCAACTATTCAATCAAAACTGTCTTATATGTATTACTTTATCAATTTTCTCACAGTTCTTTTCAAATATGAAGCAACAAGACACAGGGAATGTTGCACTTGTTGGCTAACCACCCAGAGTTATGCTGCCTTCTCCTCAGTGGAAACTCATAAACAAAGTAGATCATCAACAAATAAATGTCAGGACATATTACCACCAATAACACTAAAACCTTCTTTCAGAGTTTTAATGAGGAAAGCCAAACACGCAACCAAACTGCATATTTTCACATGGCAGCAACAGTCAGGTCTGAGAGCAGTCTATGCCTAGGTATAGAGCAGTGTTGAGCATAAAAAAAGTCCATTGAGTGATATTTCCTAAGATTCAGGCTCAGATCTACACATCTTGCTCTCTGGTTGACTAATCTGTTAGACAAATATTTATTGAGCACCTACCATATTCCAGGCACTCTGCTAGGTATTAAGGATACAGCAAGAATAAAATACACAAAATCCTTGCCCTCTTGAAATTTGACCTTAGCTGTGTATAGGAAGAAGAAAATAGAAACAAACAAAAAACTAAATATATTGTGTCAGATGATGTTAAGTACAAAGTAGAAATAAGAGAGGTAGGAGATGAGAAATGTTGGGGTAGGGTAATAGGAGGAGGCAGATTTGCCATTTTATACAGGTGATCAGAAAGGACTTCCTCTCATAGAGTGACATGTATGTGGAACCCAAAGGAAGGACTGTAGTCAACAATATAGTTCTTAAGGAAGAGTGTGCAGGGCTGATTTCCTGTGCAAAGTTCCTGAAGCACAAGCATGCCTGGTGTGTTTTAGGATCAGTAAGGAGAAGACTGTGGATGGAATACAGTAGACAGGACAGAGTGGTAGGAGATGAGGTCCATGAAAAAAGGTCCAGATCATGGACAGTACAAAGACCACTGGAAGGGCTTTGGTTTGTTTTCATTTTGTGTGACACAGAAAGTCAGTAGAGACTTACGATAATCTAACTGCCTTATGTGCAGGTAGCATATGAAGATGCTAACTGTCTTATGGCCAGCAGGAATTTAGGAGACTACTGTAAAAATCTAGCTGAGGCATGACGGTAACCTGAGCTGTGATGTTAGTGTTAGAGGTGATGGAAAGTGGTTAGATTCTGGATATAATCTGAGTGTAGAGAAAACCAGAATTGATAATGGATTGTAATAATGTGGGATATGAAAGAAAGAGAAGAGTCAAGAATTATTTGATGCTTAAATCTAATAGCTAACACTGAAAACACAAGAAAAATAATTCTGATTTAATATTTTCTATTATTAGCCTATCCACTCTATATACTGATTAATCCCATAAGGTAAATGTTAATAGGCAAATGCTAAATTCCATTAATAGTCTCTAGAGCTTTTGATAAAAAAAAAAATTCAGTTGGTTAACAAAGGCTCCTAAATTAGTTTTATACAAACATTACACTGACAATTAATTTACTAGGCATTAATACTTTACTTCTGATGGCAATTAAGTGACTTAACATTGTTATATATATAAATATCAAATGAAATACAATATTAAAAAAGATATCCTACTCTGTGATACTTAATTATATCCCACCAAGGTCCTTTCCAGTTGAACATCCTACCTAAGACTGCACTCCATCCTATCATTCTGCATTGCTCCCTGGCTTTGCTTTTGGTTTGGCTCCCCTACTAGAATAAGTCCCATGAGATCAGGGACTTGGTGTATTTTTTTCACCACTGTATCCCCAGTGCCTAGAGAGGGAGCTCAATCAATATATCTTGATCAATGAACCAATATTCATACCTTTCTTAAGAGAGAATAGTAGTGAGCAGAGCACTCTGGCAATTCAGAGATGACTCAAGCTTGGCCTAAAAGTTTTCAATCCACAGAGAGAAGCAGACACGAGAAACTAGCTACACTTAAATTAAGAGCTATAGCAAAGGTTCAAGCAAAATGCCGCAGAAACACCCTGGAATGTGAAATTAATTCTAACCGTGGAGACTTCCCTAAAGAGGTGACATTGACCTAAGTTATAAAATTAAAGTATTTAGAAGGAAAAAAAAGAAAAAGGCAAAATAGAACAGAATAACATCATGAGCAGGAAAAAAAAATTACAATTACATTCAGGGATTTTGCAAGTACTCAGTATATTTGGGGAGTGGAAAGCAGGGCTGGGAATGAGCTTCATGGAAAGATCCTTGGTGATGAGGCAGGAAGGGAGGTTGAGGCCCAGTGATGACGGAGACCGTGTAATATGGGCTAAGAAAATCTGAAAAGGCCTGAAATAAAAAGAGAAGCATACGGATCTCGTTTTCATTTACTATATTAAAGAGAAAACAAGGTTAGGGTGGGGGGATCAAGGGTTATTGTTTAATAAGTGTAAAGTTTCAGTTCTGAAGATGAAAAGAAGTTTATTCTCTGGTGAAAGACTCTCTACTCAAGGGAAGGATAGGACATAGCAGAGAGCAGGAGACACAGCAGGACCTTCTGGCTCCTTCCCCAACCCTGTACTTAAGATATGAAAGCAAAATGTATGTTCTTCAGGCAGGAGGTTAGATGTTTATTTTGGAAACTGAAGGGCCTAGGAGAAAAAAACTCCAGATATTGGCACCTGGGATTTCCCCTAACAAAAAGAGCCCTTGCTACCAGATTACCTGATAAATGACATCATTGTGACAAGAATCCTTTTTTCCGAACATATAGCTTCCAATAAACTTATTCTTTCAGAGAATCGACTCCGTTTACTATAGCACCAAAAACTATAAGATACTTAGGAATAAACCTAACCAAAGAAGTCAAGGATCTGTACTCGAGGAACTACAGAACACTCATGAAAGAAATCGAAGAAGACACAAAAAGATGGAAGAGCATTCCATGCTCATGGATCGGAAGAATAAACATTGTCAAAATGTCTATACTACCCAGAGCAATCTACACTTTCAATGCCATTCCGATCAAAATTCCATCAACCTTCTTCAAAACGTTGGAACAAACAATCCTAAAATTTATATGGAACCAAAAAAGACCCCCAATCGCTCAGGAATTGCTGGAGAAGAAAAGCAAAGCTGGGGGCATCTCATTACCTGACTTCAGGCTTTATTACAAAGCTGTGATTACCAAGACAGCATGGTACTGGCACAAAAACAGAGAAATTGACCAATGGAACAGAGTGTAGAGCCCACATATGGACCCACAAATCTATGGTCAAATCATCTTTGACAAAGCAGGAAAAAATATCCAGTGGAAAAAAGACAGTCTCTTCAATAAATGGTACTGGGAAAATTGGACAGCTACGTATAGAAGAATGAAACTT
>PITA01004009.1:97939-129948 GCA_004023965.1 Spilogale gracilis
TCTCTTACACCACACACAAAGGCAAACTCGAAATGGATGAAAGACCTCAACGTGAGGCAGGAATCCATCAAAATCCTGGAAGAGAACATAGGCAGTAACCTCTTTGACATCGGCCACAGCAACTTCTTTCAAGACACGTCTCCAAAGGCAAAGGAGACAAAAGTGAAAATGAACTTCTGGGACTTCATCAAAATAAAAACCTTCTGTACAGCAAAGGAAACAGTCAACAAAACAAAGAGGCAACCCACAGAATGGGAGAAGATATTTGCAAATGACACTACAGACAAAGGGCTGGTATCCAAGATCTATAAAGAACCACTCTTAAAAATGAATGGATAGCTAAAGATTTCCACATATTTGACAAATACCTGCAACATGAAAGACTGAGCACAAAATAACAGGGAAAGGAAGTTGAAAGAGATCAGGCAGAGAAGAAAATTTTAAAAACTCTCTAGTAAATAATCTCAGAAAAATAAACTATAATATCCAGAAAGTAAGAACACGAAACTATGAAAAGGGAGAATTAAAAAATGAGCGCCAAAATATAAAACTTAGCGAAGAAGCTGCATGATAAATATGAAAGAAATTTTTCCAGAAAGCATGACAAAAAGACAATAGCAACAGCAAGTTATAGAAAGTAACGGGGAAAAGATTTTTAAAAACTGGGCAAAAACCAATCAACTAGGGGCGCCTGGGTGGTTCAGTCGTTAAGCATCTGCCTTTGGCTCAGGTCATGATCCTGGGAGTCCTGGAGTTCTGGGTTCGAGCCCCGCATTGGGCTCCCTGCTTGCCGGGAAGCCTGCTTCTCCCCCTCTCAATCCCCCTGCTTGTCTTCCCCTCTCTAGTTGTGTTTCTCTCTGTCAAATAAATAAATAAAATCTTTAAAAAAACCCCAACCAATTATACAAAACACGAGCACTAGTGGAATGAGTATGTAAACATACCACTTGTTACATTTACCTACATATGTCCCTCTATAACTTTTCCTCTTTCTTACTCAATATTGAAAACCTACTACATGAAACACTATGAGATAATCACTTTTTTTTTTTTTTTTGCACTTGTGTCTATGAGACTACAAACTGAGTAGTTCATGTTAAAGGTCATAAAAGGATGTTCCAGATTAGTAGTGTTATTTTTGGTCTAGGTGATTTTGCAGAACTTGTCTTAAAGTTTGGTAAGATTTTAAAGTGCAGACATATTGAAAGAATGAAGGATATTCCAAGTAGAGGAAAGAGCATGAGGAGAGGTACAGAACCTCACAAAGTCAGAACACAATTACTAACTTGTATTGGCTGAAGCACAGAGTGTTTAGTAGAAGATAACTGTGAGCGGAGAGGCTATTCTGGCTAATAGGGAATCACAAGGGGTTTCTGTCATTTAGGGGTTATGAAGATAATGCTGTGTGGTCCTGAATCCAACAAGGATCCTCTCTAGGCTGGATTTTATCGTGAAGCAGGGAAAAGAATACTGGGCCAGGGAGTTAGGTAACTTGGACCTCAGGGAGTTAGGCAGGTCTCTTCACTACTCTGGACCCCAGCTTCCTCAACTTCAAAAGAGGGTGGTGGAGATGAGCTATTAAAGTCTAAAATTCTGGTTGAGAAATCACTGCAATTGTTCAAGCACAAGACTGGAAGGATAAAACAAACAGGATAGTTACAATAGGAATAGAAAGGTAGGCACAGAATAAACCTTAACACAAAAACCTTAAACAGAACATAAATTAAGAAATATGGTTATATCTGTCTATTACTTGTACTGAAACAGACACACACTGAAATTCAGAAGATTACCTGTAGACGATCAACATGAACTTTGACTCCCCCAACTATTCCCTTTTTAAAGGCTGCCAACATATCTAATATGGGATTGAATCGGCTACCTCTAAAAAAAATATAAACAAACAAAAGGTGCATATTAATAACAATGAGAAATAAAAAATCTAATACTAAGTATCCTTCACATACATATGCAAGTCTCTCTGCCACATGCTGACAAAGCCAAAAATAATAGGAGGGCCTACTTCTAAAGTGTTCACAGTGTTAAAGGAGGTGAGATGGGTGTACCTCACTTCTTTCATCAACCTACCGTATATTGTCTTCCCGGATGAGAACAAGGAAAATTGGACGTCCGTGCATTTTCCAGTATTGCTTAATGAACTGTAGTGCATTCTATCAAAACATAAGAATGAGGCACAATGTAATCCAAGCTGATCAGGCTGTTTAACCGTTTGTGGCAAAGAGCCAACAAAACCCTGATATATCAAGATAATTCACAGTCAAACCCTGGATAATATGAACTACTAGGGGTAGAAATGTTCTGATAAAAACATGTATACAAGTATGAATATATAGAAAGTTAAGTTTGAAACTTTATTGATTTTAAACTTTGTTCTTAAAAGCAATCAGATTACATATATTTTAAGACTGTTTCCTTTTTGGTGACCTAATGAATACAGTTTAAGAACAGTCTCTGGAGGAAAAAAATAAAACAGAGAAAAAGAGAAGTCAAGAAACATTAACTATAGAGAACAAACTGATGGTTACCATAGGGGTGGTGGATTGGAGGAAGAAATGGGTGATGGGCATTAAGGTGGGCACTTGTGATGAACACCAGGTGAGGTATGGAACTGTTGAATCACTATATTGCATATCTGAAACTAATATAACACTGTATGTTAACTAACTGGATTCAAAATACATAAAGAAGAAGAAGAAAAAAAGAATGGTCCCAGGGAGGAAAAATCAATCCAGGGTTGTCATCCAGAAGATTAATCCTCATCCACCATTACTGTGCATTTATTACAGCAGGTAGAAGAAACTAGACTGAATCTATATAGACCATCAGAAATATGGAGAGTTCTTTTTGACTCAATTTCTACTGTTGTCATCATCATTGTCATTATCATATCAAAGACTTACAAAACACTTCACCATATGTTAGGCACTACTCTGAGTGCTTTATATATATTAACTCATTTAATTCTCAGAATATCCCTGTTATTATTCAGTTATACAGATGAGAAAAGAGAGACACAGAGAAGTTAAGTAATTTGCCCAAGATCACATAGCTGATCAATAAACAGCAGAGCCAAGATCTTAACAAATGTAATCTGGCTCCAGACTACATGCTCTAAACCATGACTGTAAGCTTCTCTACTCTGCACATGGAAAAGGGACTGGAGGAGATTTTAACTGATGAGATGTTATGAGTTAGTTGAGGTTTTATTTGACATTCTTCATAAATAAAATTATCTTGCTAACTCAACTTTTGTTCAAAAAGAGATAAACTACTGCTGTCATATGAACACGGTTTCCAAAAGGCTTCCCCTCTGCTTTATAAACTGTATCCTTCATTCCAATTATAGAATGCTCTATCAAGCAGTCATACAACTTTATATAAGACACACTCCATCTATTATTCTAATTCTGCAAGCAATTTAACTCTTTCTCCAAAGCCATGCAGACATTGTTTTACTTTCATATTTCACACCGTGTTAACCTAGTGTCATAGCCACCTAGAAACACTCAATTTAATAACATATGATAAAATCAGTGGAAACACAGGCATCCAGTTTCAATAAAAAGGAGTTCTGAAGCTACCTTTATGTCATCTATCAGTAGTAAAACATCTTGAGACATGTAGAAATCACTGAGGTCGAAGATGATAGGGTAACAAACCACAGTCTTCCCTAGAATGCGATAAATCTGTAAGAGATAATTTTTAAAAGTACAAAAGAGGACCAAAGGCAAAGGTACAGTAGCATAAGTCCTAATAAAAATTAAAAGTGATTAAGAAATTTCAAAGTTTCTTGATTGCATGAGTAAGATCCGTATACTAAAGAGCAGTCCACCACTACTGTGATAGAAAAAGCCTCTGAATAAATACTGTCATAATCAGGTACCTTACAATGTTCAGAAATAATATGGCAGTGAGATGCTTATTCTTTCCTAGAAGACTTCTGTGATATCACACAAAACAAACAGTAAGATTTACTTGTAGAAAATAATAATTCAGATAATGGGCTCAAATATATAATGAAATGTGAGAATGGATACATAGCAGGGCAAACATCATTTCATTCTGTGGTATATAATTTGAACACTGCTCCACAAGGAAATTTTATGAGCACCTTTGATGTACCGAGGCAGCCAATGGGCCTATCTGGCCTTCCAGAGAGTCCTAATTTGTCATTGATACCCAGGTGGAAATAAGCCTGTAAGACAGAGATTTATAAACCAGTCAGGCAAGAAGAATCAATGCTTTCTTTTTTGTTCCCTTTATTCCCCCTGACTAAAGCCCTGCTTAATTTCTGATCTTTTCAGAAGAAAACTGGCCAGGGAAACCTTACTCAATAGACCTGTAGGGACACAAACTAGCCAATGATGACTTGGATTTGAGGGCACTGAGAAATTTGAGAGCAAATCATTGCAGATCTTCTTAGCAACATTCTAAATTTTGACATTGCTCTTGTGCTGTCAAATGTACAACTTGCATGACTCTGTCCAATTCATAAAAGAACACAAAGAGACAAATGCTTTCTGTGTGATTAAAAAAAGAAAACTGACTAAAGTTTTACAATTCAGGGCCTCACATCTCCTACTAGATTCCCACCTTCAAGTATTTTTCAAAAAAATGGAAATGTCTTTATTGATTTTTCAGATTATATGAATTTTATGAAAAATTTAAACCATATGCTCCAAGTGAAAGGTCCTGTTTACTCTCATAATTCAACTCTGGCACTTTAGTGTATATTGAAAGAAGTGTAATTTATTGTGTGAGCCCTAAAAAACACCTGAAATATAAGGTTACAGATTTTAAAAAGTATATACATAATATGTACCCATACTATACACATATATCAATATGCGCACATATTTACATAAACAGGTTCATAAACTATCTGTTTGGTGTCCTACTTGTTAAGACTTAGTACTGTGGTGTTCCAGTTTCAAGATGGTAAACCGAGTCTATGCATGTATACTCTACATTTCAATGTTGAAATGACCAAAGAAATATGAAGACCCCTAAAAATATCTGTAGCACTCACTATTGGAAAACAGAAAAAGATGCCACCGTGGAACAGAAGCTTCTAGAACTTCTACAGAGTAAAAACAGATGGATTTGGGATGAATTAGAACAGAAACTTCTAGAACTTCTACAGAGTAAAAACAGATGGATTTGGGATGAATTAGAACAGAAACTTCTAGAACTTCCACAGAGTAAAAACAGATGGATTTGGAATGAATAATCAGTGCCAAAGTGGAGCACTTCACTCAATAAGATGACTTCTTACCCTATTTAATACCTATCTCTTAATGAAGGTAATTCCCAATGTTTTTGTTATTTTAAAATCAATTCAATAAACATCTCTGTACAGTGTACAATTATTTTAGCAGAATAATTTCCTTGACTTGCTGGATCAAAGAGAATATGTTTTCTTTGAAACATAATGCCAGGTTGGTCACCCTGCAGAAATAGTGGACCAATTTACATTAGCATTAATAGTGAATAAGCCTTTTTTGTTACTCTCTTGAGTCAAAATGATAGATCATCTTAGTTTTAAACCACTGTATTCAAATATTTTATGGGTGAACACTTTCCTAATTATTTGATGGCTACTTGTATGTTCTATAAATTTTTCCATTTGTTCCCTCTTCTATTGGGTATTTTTCATTCTTCTTGATTTGTAAAAGAACTTGGTATATTAAGAATATTGCCCTTTGTATAAATATTTTACCCAGTTTGCTCATCTTCAATGTTGTTATGAACTGTGAGAATGACAGCACAGTAGGTCAAACATCATATCAGCATGCAGTATTTCAATCCAAACATTTTCCTACTAGGAAATTTCACAAGCACCTCTGATGTGCCAGGTTGTTTATCCCATCTTCAGCCATACTTAGCTAAATTTGTCAATCATTTCCTTGAAGGATTTTTTAGCACTGGCATTATTCTAAGAATGGACTTTCACTCCAAACAGTTGTAAACTGCTCTTCTATTTTTTTCTTCTAGTTATTTGTTTATACCATTTAAAAAAATTTAAATCTTTAATCTGCCTGGAATTTATTTTTCTATTTGATGAGAGGTAGAAATCTAACCTGTTTTCCTCTGAACTGACTTCAAATATCAACCTCAATGTACACAAAATTAATGTCATCACCAGAACTCTCTGGACATTATGCTACAGTGTACATTCCCATGTCAGAGTTAGCTCTGTGTCTCCTACTCCTTCTGCATTGTATGTTCTCAGAGAACATCATCCCTTCAGTTGGTTGGCACTGTGCCTGGCACATAGCTGGTGCTCGGGAAAACCTGATGGATGAATGAGGGAGCAACTGAACATCCTCCTGAGCTGTGAATACTGACTCTGGAATAATGACTCTCATGTTAGACAAAGTCAACTGGCCAGAAAAAGTATCCTATAAGCATTAGGCTATACAGCTCCCCTGAAACTACAGCACGCTACATTAGATGGAGTCCCCTTTCTCTCAAATAATTTCAAATTTTCAGAAATAAATGTATGTCTAAACTATTTTAGGTTTCTTCTTTTGGGCAAGTGATTAATAATGTACAAGTTAAAATGTACTGATATACATTTCCTTTAAGTATTACCCTATAACAGTGAAAGGATTTTCTTCAATTATCTAAACTAAAGTACAGCAGGTCTCTGACAATTGTGTAGACAGACCTGGAATGCTCCCCACATTCCAGGGTGCGGATATTACTGTCCCCATATTGTACACATGCACACCATCTAATCCACTGAAATAGTATAGAGTAATGGCTAAACAACAGAACTTCATTCTAGATCATGCTATATTCATCTTGCCCATGAAGCAAATCACACCACAGTCACCATATCATGAAACACTAACTACATACAGTATAAGTCCTGCTCTCAACTGTCTGCTCTCAAATACTCTTAAGTGAGCTGAAGGAGGTTACAGCTCCTCAGAACAGAAAGATGAGCCACTGGCATAGGAATATGTGTATTAACTAAGATTTGAGGGAACACTTTTACTTTTAAAAGGTGGGATTATCATTGAGTAATACATGGGACTGTTGAATCACTAGATTGCATACCTGAAACTGATGTAACACTGTATGTTACCTACCCAGGAATTACATTTTTAATGACAGATTTATAAGAAGCAATATACTAGGCAGTATATCTTAGATAATGAATCCCAAAGAGCAGCTAGCTTGTAACACAGAGGCTATAGCCACAAGCAATCTTCTATCTTGACACAGGAAGTAGGACTCCTGGCCCTAAATCTCATTTTACCCAAACCACATACCCATTTGTTCACACCATTTGTTCACATCATCTTTAAAACAACAAAACATAAAATAATTCAGGTCCTTTTAGAAATCTTAACCTTACTCTTTCAATTTATTTATTTTATTTGTATTTATTTGTATTTTTTGAGAGAGAGGATATGCATGTGCACTAGTTGAAGGGAAGGGCAGAGAGAGAGGGAGAGAAGCAGAGAGAGAGATTCTTAAGCAGGCTCCACATCTGGTGCAAAGCCTGACATGGGGCTCAATCTATGACCCTGAGATCACGACCTGAGCTGAAACCAAGAGTCGGATACCTAACTAACTGAGCCACCTAGGTGCCCCAAGTCTTCACCTTAGTCTTAACAGAATGCTTCCTACCACCTCCACAGCACCTTGTTAAATACCTATTATAGCAATAATCAAGGTGGGCTGTAATTGTTATTTATTTATTTATTCATTCATTTATTATTATTAAATTAGTGTTTGTTACAGTTTATTATTAGTTATTGTTTATTAATTATTAAATTAATTATTAATTGTTAAACTATTAACTAATGTTCCTGTCATGCCAGTAGACTCAGAGTTTACTGAGAACAGGGACAGAGCACAGAGCCATTTTATCTGAGTGCCCCACACAAAATTCTGTACATAGCAGGTGTTCACTAATGAATGAATGAATAAAATGCCACATTTAAGTTATTTGAAGCCACACTTATCTTTTAAATCTTGACCGCATATTGTCTGGTAAAGATTCACCTACCACAAAAAAAGTTGCAGTAAAAATTAGGCCTGAAAAAAACAGAGTCAGGTTTATTTGCTTTGAGCACATGTTTATCAAAAAATAATAATCTTTGTTACTATTCTCTGGAGCTTTTGGTGAAGAACCATATATTTATCAGCAAATATAGCTGGTAATATAGTGTTAGAATTAGAGCCTTAGATTTTCTTCTTCACACTGCCTCCTCTTCTTGCCTTGTGAATCCACAATTCCCTCTCCTCTTCTACCGCAAAGCCCATTTACATCTTTGCATGATTTCAAAAAGTGTTACAACTCTAAGAATCCTTGCATTTTCAGCCTCATCTCTTTAATCAGAGGGGAAAAGAGCTCTAATTTGTTAGAGGATGTTTAAGAGCTCTCAAAAGCTGGTACCTTGGATGATTTGACTCCCAGGTTCTGGTTTTGTTACCAATGGATAGGGTTCCGTCCAATCAGCAGTGATGCTCTGAGACCCTGCCTTCTCCCATGCAATGTGCACTTCACGTCTCTAAGCTTGAATTTCTTGTTGTAGCATTGATGCTTTGACCACAGACATTTATATCAGCTTAACTGAGCTAATCTTGATTATTTGAGAGAGATAATTCTAAACACTTACATCAAACACTTCAGAGTACTAAGTGGAAATGGTGGTTTATAAATAACTGGTGGAATTGAGCTTCCTGCTCAGTGGGGAGTCTGCTTCTCCCTCTCTTTCTACCCCTTCCTCCTGCTCATGTGTGCATGATCTCTCTCTCAAATAAATAAAATTTTTTAATAAATAAATATGTAAATAAATAACTGATGGAAGGCAACAATTTCCTGTCCCTAATGGGCAGGAATATTCCTAAGCAGGCGTTTCTGAATCCATCTGCAGAGTAGTACACGCAAAAGGCCCCCAAAGTCACCCTTTAACCCAATCTAAATAGGTATATAACTGCATCAGAAGTTAACTCAGATGTTACTTTGAGACCAAAAGGATGAGAATTAGTTCAGACTCCAAATAGTAAGGCCAGAGAAAAAGGGAAGAACTTATTACCAGTAAATATTTCAATGAGAAATTTTTTAATAATTAATGTAAGGAGAAATTGTCAAATCCAATGTAAAGGTTAATTTTAAACACAAGGTACTAAAATTCAGGTTAATTTGTTATTTAAGTGTTCAGTCGAAGTCAGTAATAGATTTTAGAAGTAAGAATCAATAAGACCTATGAATATAATGTATACACACACAATGCAAGGGGTTTTTTTTAGTAACAATGTCTGATAAGGTAGGTTTCTCAACTTAATTAGAAAGGCTTTCAGATTAATGACCCTAACTCAGAATCAGACTTTAACTATGCTACCTGACTGTAAACTAAGTCTAATCATCATGTCCTAGCACCTCCATAAAGTCAACAGTAAAAAAGTAGAATCACTTACTTTCACCAGCTCCTGCTGAGCCCAAATTTGAATAGGTTCTACCTGTTGAGGAGTTTGAGTCTGAATACCATACGTGTTGAGGAAAACTTGAAGGCTAAGGAAAACAGGGAAAAAGCAAGAGACATTTTTAGGCAATGCATGCAGAGTATAGAGAATGATGGAGGAGGAGGAGGGAAGGAAGGAGACTACGCTACCTTGGAGAACATTTTAATTTATTAACGTAAGCAATATGCCATCTGTGCTGGGATCCAGATGCCCTCTGGGGTTCTGTACAAGGCATCAGGTGGGAGCTCTGGGGGCTGGTAGAAAATGTGAACATTGATTTTGGGAATTCCCAATATCCATGGCACTAACTTCTGAAACCTATGCCCCAGGTAACACTGGCACAGGTCACACAGTCTCTTAATACTCACATCAACTAAAACAAAATTATTTTTAAACATGAAAAGAATGTTGTTCTGGCACTTAAAGTAACATTAATGACATCCTTAAAACCCTGTTAAGGGGTCTGTGAAATAAATCTCTACCACCATACTCAATATTGTAACTTAAAGCAGTAATCCCCCCTTCCTTCCTCCCAAAGGAACATACTGCCCGTCTGGATTTCATACCGTTGGCTTTCTGCTATGAGTGCTACATGAACTACCAAATCATTTTCCAGTGGACCCTGTAATACAGAATAAGGACAGGGGTGGGGGGGAGAAACATTTTAAAAGATCTGGTCATCATTAGCTACAATGAGAATCAAGGACAATATTAACCACCTCTAAGCAGTTCATTAAAATAATGGACACCTACTGGCTCCATGCAGTCTCCTCTCTTTCCTTGCTTTCCACTGCCTACTAATCAATTTGATGGTATAGACAGAGTAATGGAACACCAAGGAACAGAAAGCCATAAATCTCACCACTAGAAGAGGGGCTAGCCTGTCAGGCCCATTTCAAATGATGCATAAGAGTAGTTTGGGGACTGAGAGTCATTTTCCATCATTTAACTCTGAAGAGAAGGAACTAAAAATAAAACCCAACTTATGCATTCTCTGTAAAATAATGATTGTGAGTTAAAACTGTTCATTTGACACCTTAACCACATATAAGGCTATTCCCTTTATTGTTAGCCAATTTTCCTTTGGCACCATATATGCCAAAATAGCTTTATTTAGTTCCTGTAGTAGAGAATGAACTACCCAGTTGACTATGTAATTAACACTGTGTACATTAAATACAAGCTGTTGGGTTTAATAGTTCTAATCAAAGATACTGTTGGATATTTGCTACTCTTTTTGTGTATGTGTAGAAAAGATTCATTATGGCATATATTGCACATTGTTAAAATGAACCCAATTTTGAGCCTGTATTAATTAACAGAGAACATTAAGAAGCATCAATAAATTACAGTATTAGGAAGCTCTGAAAATACTGATCAAATGTAATTCCTTCATAGTAATGAATCTAACATTCCCAACAGTATGCTGTAAAATGTCTGATTTACCATCAGTCAGTTGCCCTCTATGGTATTCAATATGTCAATAGAATTTATGTATGATAGAAAGTAAGAAACACCAGAATACATATATCAGCAGTAAATATCATACAATCAAAAGGATGGTTCCCAGAATCATTGTGAAAATGCCATTTCGGGCAGACTTCCATGTGATTTAAATGAATATATAAGAGAAAATATGATATAACAACCCAACAAAAATAAATACACATTAAAAATGCCATAAATTTTATTTTTATTTGATAAAGACCTTAAAAGTTAATGTTACTCAGAAGGATAAGAAAAAAATAATTATAAGAAAAAATAATAATTACTTCTAACATCAAATAAAAACATTAAGCCTATTTCAGATGAAATCTAATATTTACTTCATGAAAAGAAGTAACCTTAGAGTGGGCAAATTATCCACAATCTTCAGGACAATTAGGGATTCTTAAATGAAAAGCACGTGAATACATATATAAGAATGCAGATAATATTTCAATAATAATAAATAAGGCAGCTTACAGATCCTAACTGACAAACTGGTATCTTTTTTTGAATCACAGACATTTTAGGATAATGTTGTTTCCATTTGTATGACAGAGTACTCAGATCTAAAATGCCACTACACATGTTGAATCATAATAAGTATTTGGTTAGGGAACTATTAGATGGCTGAAGAATTCTTTCATTGTAAAAACTCAGCATTTCAGAAAGTTACAATTCAGAAACCTTCTATGATGATCTTAGGCCTTCACCATAACCCAAGTGGGACACTGCACCCCATTTCTACCCCAAAAGGAATTTGGCATGGGTAGTCCCATCCCAGGTGCTCCCTTCTTCTCACTGCCAAAGTTGGAACCATCTTTTCTCTGTTTTCACCATTTTTGTCAAAGCACCAATATTTTATCTAAACCCATTAAGTCTCTCTGAAAACTTCCTAATAGTAATTAATATATTCTATTTCTGAATGGCATTTCCCTTAATATTACTGTAATATTTTCTCCTTTTAGGTTCATCAAATACACACACACACACACGTATATATGCATATACATACTCAAGTATGTATAAGCTCTCCATTTCACATGTATTTATATACTATTCATTTGATCAATACTTAAGGCATTCTAATATACAAGCCCTAGGCTAGACCCTGATGTTACAAGATAAATAAAACCCAGTGTCCCTTCATGAGGAGTTTAGAGTGTCCTGGGACAGATGGACAATAGATAAGCTTTCAAATATGTGTTTATTATCATGTGAAGTATTTCACTGATACCTTTTTGTGGTAGTATAGACCTATTTAATTTTTGAAAAAAATAGCTGCAGGACATTACATTATATGGCATGCTATACTTTATCTAAGGATTTGTTTATTTTGATGGACATTTCAGTGGTTTCCAATTGTGCAGAGAATATAATAACTATCCTTATCTCGGAGAATTGCTGAGGATTTAGGGAGGGAACAAGGTGCTAGGCACAGTATTGACACCTAACAAAGAGAAAGACACTAATACTTACTGCAGTTGTAGTTACTGTTTTCACATCTATCCTAGGACAGCTGCTCCTCTCTTCCCTGATGAGTTTTGCTTTAATACCTAGATCGCCCTAAATCTCATTGGCTTCCACCATTCTAAGACATTAGGATCATCTATTTTTATATGGGTAGTTCTTCCCTAAAGAATTCCAAACACCAGGGCGCCTGGGTGGCTCAGCTGGTTAAGCGACTGCCTTTGGCTCAGGTCATGATCCCAGAGACCCGGGATCAAGTCCCACATCAGGCTCCCTGCTCGGCGGGAAGCCTGCTTCTCCCTCTCTCACTTCCCCTGCTTGTGTTCCTTCTCTGGCTGTGTTTCTCTCTGTCAAATAAATAAAATCTTTAAAAATATATATAATGATATGTAGGGTATCTATCATGGAGGGGGAGAATCAAACAAAAGAGGGCATGCAATATATTTACAAACTGATCTGCTAAACACATGATATCTATACTATTTGTTCTGTCATTTTCTGTCAGTTTTTCCTTGCTAAGCCTCCACTTCTTCATTGGTAAACTGGGATAATAAAAGTACCTATTTCATAGGATTATGAGGATGATACACAGCACGTATAAGCATTAAACACAGTGTCTGATATATCCTCTTAAGTGTTCAAAAAAACATTAGTATTCTCATCAACTCCAGAAATACAACCATGATTTTGAATGATTGTAATATGCTTCCTCAACTTTCTGCTTCATACTTCCTCTGCCCATCTTCTGTATTTTACGGTCAGGTTAATTTTCTTATGTCAGTGATTTACATAATGAAAGTGGTCAAAAAATACTTGTTGAATGAATGAAGAAAAGGGAGGAAAGATGGATGAGTAAACATATATTTATGTAATGTTTAGGATATCACTTTGATACTCTAAAACCAGTGTTTCCCAAATAAAGACTTCCAAAAGACGTTTACAATGTAACTGCTACCTAGGGTTCCCTATTTATCTCCCATCTGTTTGCCTAAAAGCACGCCACTAAAACAGTTCACACCTGTCCATCTCAAGTTTCTACTATCCTTCTATCCTTCAACATTTGAACTACTCCTTTGTTCCTGTCTATCCAGATCCTGACCCACTCTTTCAACATAGTCTCCTCCATAAACAACATAGTCTCCTCCATAAACTTGCCAACATCAGGGTGTCCGGATATCTTCTGTCCCCTATCAGCAAGAGCAGGTAATGTCGGTATGAGTTACTTGACAATATTTATATTGTCTCATTGAAAGGCTTTTTGTATGCTTATGAATAGTCTGAATAACTATAGAGTGAACCCCTTGAGGGGACCCCCCATGCTCACTTTTCTTACCTTGCTTGTATATAGCATCTTATATTAAAAGAAAGACAGTTGGTGCTCATTTGGTGGTCTGAAAGAACCTTGTTTTTTTTGAAGTATTGCTGCTTATATTTATTAATAATACACAAATCATCCCTTGAATATATAAAATGAATGATTGCAAATATAAACAGGATATTTTTAACAAAGGAAAATAATCATAACTTAGTATACAAATATTTATATAAACTATCAAAGAATGTACACAGGTCATTTTAATCACATGACTGAGGACCAACAACCTGTGGTTAGAAATATTCTGATTTAAAACTTTCATTTTTATAAATGAATCAAGTAAGGTTTTAAAAAAATTTTTTACTGTGGTTAAAACCACATAACACAAAATTTAGCATCTTCACCACATTTAAGTTACAGTAGTAGAAGAGGAATTTTTATAGCATAACTTGTCCATAAGATGGGCACTACCTGTATTAACACTGTAACTCATCTTGCTAAAAATTTAAAACTATGGTAATTAAAACACTGCATGTACATCTGTCTAGATTCTAGTTTTTAAATTACCCAAATCAGGTCAGAGCAGCAAAGCTAGGAGATTCGCAGCTGGGAACTATAAATAAAACAGTGTAATACGACTTTCAAAGGGTATACATAGAAATTTTAATGTGAATATGCCCCAATGGTTTCTTTCCCCTTTTCTTTTTTCAATTTAATTTTTTCAATAGATAATTCAAATGGTTCAAAATTTCAAAATTATTGAAGTTTTCAGTGAAGTGTCTCTCCTTCCTACCTGTGGCCCCAGCATCCACCCAGCTCTGCACTGTCTACCAACCAGGTAATTGCTAGGATTATTTATGCCCCTTTCCAGAGTTTCCTTTTACCTAGAAGGGCAAAACACAAATTTACACTCTTATTTTCTCATACTTTTAGATGAAAGGCAGCATACCACTAAGTAATTATATAACATGATGCACTTTTCATATATTAGTATATAGAGCACAACCTCATTTTTTGTTATAACTCCTTGGTATTCCCTTTTATAAATGTACCTTCTTATTAACGTCATCTTTATACAACTTTTATCACTTAAGGCTACTCAACCTTTTGCATTAAATCTCTGGACAGGGTTATGGTTACATAGTGCAATCATTAAACACCAGGTTTTAATTTTGCTTATAAGAGCAAAACAGGCACTCAACCTAAATCATTCAGAGGCATTCCTATCATTGGATTATTTGGGTCACTAGAAGACTGTTATCAGAAAAGATCAGTAGGACTGGATTTTGGGAGGGAGGTAGTAAGAAGAGTTTGAATATTTTCTAGGAGAAGGCACAGAAAGATGCACAGATGTCCTTTTATAGGCATATCTCATTTTATCACCATTCACTTTATTGCACTTCTCAGATGATTAAGTTTTTTACAAATTGAAGGTTTGTGGCAACCCTACATCGAGCAAGTCTATCAGCATCATTTTTCCAACAGCATTTGCTTACTTCGTCTCTGTGTCACATTTTGGTAAGTCTCACAATATTTTAAACTTTTTCATTATTATTCTACATAGTTATGGTGATCTGTAATCAGTGATCTTTGATGTTATAACTGTTTTAGGGTGCCACAAACATACCCATAAAAGCCAGCAAACTTAACTGATAAATGTTGTGTGTATTCTCATTGTTCCACTGACTGGCCCATTGCTCTCCCTCTCCTCAGGCTTCTCTATTTTCCAAGATACAACAACATTGAAATTCAGCCAATTAATAATCCTATAATGGCCTCTAAGTATGCAAGTGAAAAGAAGTCTCACATTTCTCATTTTAAATCAAAAGCTAGAAATGATTAAGTTCTGTGGGGAAGGCATATCGAAAACCAGGACAGGCTGAGAGTTGGGCCTCTCGCTCCAATTAGTTAAGTTGTGAAGGCAAAGGAAAAGTTCTTGAAGGAAATAAAAAGTGCCACACCAGCGAACATGCACATGATCTGAAACTGAAACAGCCTTATTGCTGATATGGAAGAAGTTTTAGTGGTTTAGATAGATCAAACCAGTCATAGCATTCCCTAAGCCAATACCTAACTCAGAGCAAGTCCCTAACTCTCATCAATTCTATGAACACACAGAGAGGTGAGACAGCGGCAGAAGAAGTCTGAAGCTAACTGAGTTTGGTTCATGAGGTTTAAGGAAAGAAGCCATCTTTATTACATCAAAGTGCAAAGTGAACAGCAAGTGCTGATGTAGAAGCTACAGCAAGTTTTCTGGAAGATCTACCTAAGATAATAAAGGCGGCTACAACAAACAACATATTTTCAATGTAGATGAAACAGCCTTCTACTGGAAGATGAAGCCATTTTGAAATTTCAAAGCTAGAGAGAAGTCATTGCCTGGCTCCAAAGGACAGGCTAATTCTCTTGTTAGAAGCTAATGCAACTGGTGACTTTAAACTGAAGCTAATGTTCATTTACCATTCTGAAAATATTAAGGTCAGTAAGAATGATGCTAAACCTACTCTATCTATGCTCTATAAATGGAATAACAAAAGCTGGATGACAGCCCATCTGTTTACAATATGGTTTACTGAATATTTTAAGCCCACTATTGAGTTCTACTACACAGAAAAAAAGATTCCTTTCAAAATGTAACTGCTCACTGACTGTGTACCTGGTCATCCAAGATCTCTGATGGAGATGTACAATGAGATTAATGTTTTCATGTCTGCTGACACAACATCCATTCTGCAGCCCATGGATCAAAGAGTAATTTTGACTTCCAAGTCTTACCTAAGAAATACATTTGTTAAGGTAATAGATGCCATAAATAGGGATTCCTCTGATGGCTCCAAGCAAAGTAAATTGAAAACCTTCTGGAAAGATTCACCATACTAGACCATCAAAAAATTTATGATTCATGGGAAGAGGTCAAGATATCAACATCAACAGGATTTTGGAAGAAACTGATTCCAATTTTCAAAGATAACTTGGAAGGATTCAAGACCTCAGTGGAGGAATATCTGCAGATGTGGTGGAAAGATCAAGAGAACTAGAATTAGAAATCGAGCATGGAGATGTGACTGAATTGCTGTAATCTCACGACAAAACTTTGATGGATGAGGAGTTGCTTCTTATGGAAGTGGTTTTCTGAAGTGAAATCTACTCCTGGTGAAGATGCTGTGAAGACTGTTGAAATGACAACAAATAATTTAAAATATTACATAAACTTAACTGATAAAGCATCAGCAGGGTTTGAAAGGATTGACCCCAATTCTGAAAGAAGTTCTACTGTGGGTAAAATGCCACCAGACAGAATTGCATGTTACATAGAAATCATTTATGAAAGAGTCACTCAATGTGGCAAACCTCATTGTTCTCTTATTTTAAAAAATAGCCACAGTCACCCCAACCTTCAGCAACCACCACCCTGATCAGGCAGCAGCTATCAAGCTCAAGGCAAGACCTTCCATCAACAAAAAGATTTTGACTCGCTAAAAGTTCAGATGCTGGTTATCATTTTTTTTTTAAACAATAAGTTATATTTCATTTGAGGCACGTTCACTGTTGTTTTAGACATAATGCTATTACACTATTAACAGAATACATATAGTAAAACATAACATTTATATTCACTGGAAAACCAAAACTTCATTTGACTTGCTTTATTGAGATATTTGGTTTACTGCAGTGGTCTAAAGCCAAACCCACAGTATCTCCAAGGCACACCTATACAACTTATTAACGGAAATAACATGAAAGTTTATTAGTAAGATACATATTATCATTTTATTGATTATATTTGTTTCACAGTCCAATTTAGAATGTCAAAAAATTAAAATATCTTGATAGCCTGCTGTCAAGGAGTATTATTTTAGCTCTATGCTACACAGTAGCACAAGAATTCCCATATTTAAAGAGCGGGAAACCAATATGGAAAAATGGTGAAATAGTTTGTTAAAGGTCATATGTCTAGCCAGTGATAGAGCTTAAACCTGACTACAGGTCTGTCTAAATCCAAAAGTCACAAAGTCAATATGGCACATGTCATAGCATGTATTTCGCAGATTATATGCTGACTGTTGTTGTGGTTTGTTAGGGTTCTCCAGAGAACCAGAACTGATAGGGTGTGTATGTGAATAAAGGGCAGAAAAATATTTACTATAAAGAATTGATTCAGGCAATTACAGTGTCTGGTAAGTTCCCAGAACCACAGGTTGAATCAGCAGGTGGAAGACCAAAGAGAGTTGATGGTACAGTTCACCTGAAGGCCATGAGGCTTAATACCCATTTCAAATCCAGAAGTAGGAAAAAAGCTGATGTCCTAATTTAAAGCCAGCAGGCAGGGAAAATCCTCTCTTACGCGGGGAAGAGTCAGGCTCTCTGTTCTATCCAGGATTTCATGGATAAAGCCCACCCACATGAGGGAAGGCAATCTGACTTGCTCAGTCTACTAATTTAAATGTTAGTCTTCTCCCCAAATAGCCTCACCTTCATCCAGAACGTTTGAACAAATATTTGGCACTGTGTGTCCCAATCAAGTTGACACAAAAAATAAAATCATAGGGGACAGAGTGGCAAGCAAAAGCCTTGCGACCCACCAATAGTCCATTCTTTACCCACTTGATCAGGTTTTTAAGAAAACTCAATTCTAGGTTTGTATATAAAAACCCTTTTTTTAAAATAAAGATTTTATTTACTTATTTTACAGAGAGAAACACAGCTAGAGAGGAAACACAAGCAGGGGGAGTGGTAGAGGGAGAAACAGGCTTTCCGCCGAGCAGGGAGCCAGATGCAGGGGCTCGATCCCAGGACTCCAGGACCATGACCTGAGCCAAAGGCAGATGCTTAATGACTGAGCCACCCAGGTGCCCCTAAAAACCTATTTTCTTATCTGCTTTTTGATAGAATATAATTCTTAAGTTCTTGGCAATTAAATTTAAAAATTATCTCTTCTAATAAATAATGTACACAAGTATGTAGAATTTATAACTCTTTCTTTTGGAACATCATATTGAACCCTAGTCTCAGTAGCTTTGTTTTTAAAATGCCCTATGCTGCTTAAAATAATCTATTGTGGCTGGCCTGAAAGGGTCTTTTACTGAAAAAAGGGCAAAGGAAGAGGTAAAGAAGAAAAGAAAAGAAAAAAGCCAAATAAATAAACCTCATCCAAGGCTAGTCTTGCCTCAAGGGTAGTGCATTTGAAACTTTCTATGCCTCTGCTTTTGGGGCCTTACAGAAACTCATTTATGCTCATTAGCCTTCATCAGTAGGTCCTGCCAACAGCCAGCATTTTTTCATTACACTCATTTTTCAGCAAAACCTCATTAGCTGAAGAAACCAAGCAGATGCTTTATACATCTCAATTCCAACTGGAGACACTGCACCCGCAGTATTTTTCCTGTAGGAGCCAAGTAACAGGATACAGCAGTTTGAACACAGGCACATCCTGATTGGAACACACTGGCATCTTGTTCTGACATTTCCAACCAAGCCAAAGCAGCAACATGGAGAAAATTAATAGGGAAGCAGAGAAAAGGTAAGTAGAAATACTTGAGGAATAACAACATCAAGCATGGTTAAAGAGCTAAACTTAACTCAAGAGGAGAGCTGGCCAGGAAAAAATAGCCCTGTAGGATCCCTGTATTTATATGCCCCATTAATGATAATATAAGCTTTCTATTTAAGCAGAAAACAAATGAATTTTTAAAAGTATTCCCAGGGGCGCCTGGGTGGCTCAGTCATTAAGTTTCTGCCTTCAGCTCAGGTCATGATCCCAGAGTCCCAGGTTAGAGCCCTGCATCAGGCTCCCTGCTTGGCGGGAAGCCTGCTTCTCCCTCTCTCATACCCGCTGCTTATGTTTCCCTCTAGCTGTGTTTCTTTCTGTCAAATAAATAAATAAAATCTTTAAAAATAAATAAATAGATAAATAAGCATTCCCAGACCTCAGACACATAGGTTCAAATGCCGGAATGAATAAATCAGGCAATGTTTTCTGACAGCAGGCCTTTCAATTACTGCAATTATCTTGGAAGAGAATACTGATCATCACTTTGTCAGGAGGAACTCATTTGTAAAACTGTTTTCCCTCCTTTCAAAGCACTTGCTGTAACTGGACGTTTCTATATTTTTATCTTAAAGAAATAACAGTGCCAAAGATCTTGCTACTTTTTGGAAACAATGTTAAAATGACTACACGGGCCCAGGTGGAGAAAGCCTGACTCATGGTGTTCCGTTCATACAGCTTTAATCACAACCAGAGGGAAGAACAAATTATGGGAAACTTAAAGAAACATATCAGGAATGACTGGTAAAATGAAGTGAGACAGAGGAGGCAGAGGCAAAAGTGGAAGCATAGTTTCTAAAACTCTAGTCATTTCCTTCTTGGGGTTTTTTGGGTCATTTCAAAGCACTTCAGGTCCTAGATTACCACCAATAAAAGGCCTCTATATGGTAGATGCAAGGAAACCTCTAGAATCATGGGGGCAATGGGACAGGAAGCAAACATAGCAAGTCAACTTGCTTTGTTTCTTCCCTTTAGGTGCTTGTACCGAGTAGTTAATTCCCTGATGTCTGACCTGAAAAGGTCAGAGATGGAAGGGGCCATTTTTATTACCTGGAACTTGGGGAAAAGAGTAATGAAAAAGGTATGAGAGTGTCTATGAGAGAGACTGGATGGCAAGATTCCACTTAAGGCAGAACAGCACAATTTTGTTGTTTTTGTTGTTACTGTTTTGGTTTTTTATTTTAATTCTGGTATAGTTAACATAGAGCAGCAAAACTCTGAATTACTGTATATGCTGAGATTCCACTTAAAATTTTGTGTGAAAAATAGGTTTCCTTGATAAAAATCAGTAATCCTCTTGGTGAGTAAGAAGACTGAGGCCCAGCCAGAGGAAATGGTCCAGGTTCTGTAGCAGAAGAATCCAGGCCTCTGGACTGACTTGGTCCAGAGTTCTCTCTAATATGTCAGACTGCTTCCTCTTACTGATTATATAGTCAACACGTCAATACACTAGAGAAATGTTAAGCATGTGACTCTACTTATAAGTGGAAATGGACAGGCCACAATGCAGTCATTCCAATGTGAAAGCCACCTAAGAAGGGTGGTCTTAAAGGGAGAGAAGCATAAAAAACTGTGCTAGTTCTCTTTCAGTATTTTATGCACATCCTAAGAACAAGAAGCTTGGGCTAACAAAACAGTGCAAAGGAAAAACTGTGGCAAGATTTATAGCTGCTGGGTTAGAGATCAAACAGTTACAGGGCGCCTGGGTGGCTCAGTGGGTTAAAGCCTCTGCCTTTGGCTCAAGTCATGATCTCAGGGTCCTGGGGATGAAGGCTGATGTGTCAGGCTCTCTGCTCAGCAGGGAGTCTGCTTCCTCCTCTCTCTCTGCCTGCTGCTCTGCCTACTTGTGTTCTCTCTCTCTGTTAAATAAATAAATAAACTCTTCAAAAAACAAAACAAAACAAAAACAAAAACAAAAAACCAGCTATAGAGGTATCCAGCAAGCTCTAGAATCCAACAAGCCTTTAACCATGTATAACTGTCTTCACTGGTTGAGGCCAAATTGTTTCTAGTGTGGATTCTCAGAAAGGACCTGAGTGCAGAGGAGACACCAGATCATCACGCTTAGCAGAATAAACCTAAGTGTCTTCTATAACCTTGAGAACACAATTCAACCATGTTGTGTACTAGAAATGCTTCCATCTTTGAGGGTTTGCTCAATCATTCATTCGTCCAGACATCATGGCAGGCACTAGGGATGTCAAAAAGAAACCGTGTTGTGTACTAGAAATGCTTCCACCTTTGAGTGTTTGCTCAGTCATTCATTCGTCCAGACATCATGGCAGGCACTAGGAATGTCAGAAAGATGAAACATCATCCCTATTCTTCATGAACTTCCCATTTAATGGAGAAGACAAACTATTTTTATAGTTCAGTAGGATATTAAATACAATGCTCTTAATGATTGCTCTGAAGGCAAAAGAGGAAGCATCTAATTTAGACTCAGAAAATTAAGGAGAACATTATAGAAAAGGTATCTGAGCTATTTGTTCTTAAAGGATAAAAACTTGCCATTGATGAATTTATTTAGTAAATATTTATCTTCTGTTATGTGTCAGACAAATAAGACAAAATCCTTCTCTCATGAAACTTACATCTCAGTGGGGAAGAGACAGATAATTATAAAATAAATAAAATGTATAGATAACTATATAATAAAAATAATAAACTGGAGAAATGTAAAGGGTAATATAACAGAGTGACTGAAGATGGGGCTAATTTAGATGGATGGTCAGAAAATAATTCCTTTTGAGGGTGTCATTAAATTTGAGGCTAAATTCAAAAACAAATGAGCACTTCAGGAAGAAGGAATGGCATGTGCAAAGGCCCTGAGATGGAAACCCTTGAAGGATTTGAGGAACCAAGAGGACAGTGTCTGGAACTAACAAGAGGCAAGCAAAAGAATGGTAAGAGATAGGGTGGAATTAAGGCCTAGCAGGGCTTACTAAGGCAATAAGGCATTTGGTTTTCAACCAAGTGAAATGAAAAGCTACTAAAAGGGTTTCAAACAAGGAAAAGACAATGTAATTTACATATTTAGAGTCATAGTAATAAATACATATATTGAACATACTATATATGCCAGGACCCGCCCAAGCATTTTATGTATATTAGCTTATATTATGATGGGCTACTATATAGACATGGTTTGCAGAGGGCAGAGTGGATACAAGGTGACACAGGTTACAGCTGTTGGAATGAAGGAGCGAATGGAAAGATTTCAAGAATATTTAGGAAATAGAATCGACAGGACTAGACTTGGAAAGGGAAGAGAGAAACCAAAGATTACTTTTATACTTTTACAGAGTTTAAAAGGAAGAGGGAATGTTCAATGGTGTTGAACATCTTGGAGGCCAAACAGACTTTAAAAAGAGATCACCCGATACATCAATTAGAAAATCATTAGTAACCTTTTGCATGTGGTTTTAGCAGAGTGGTGACAGAAGCAGCCAAACTATACAGTAAGCAGTGACAGGGAACTGAGGAAATGGGAGATGGTGACAAGTACTTTTCTGCAATGTCTGAAAGGGAAAGAGACAGTGGAAGTTAGAGGCCTTTAAGAGAGATGCATATTTGAGGAAATAGTTTTTTCTCTTTTTTTTTTTTTGGTCAGGAGACAAACGTGTTTATAGATTCAGGAGAAGAAAGAAATAAGTAGAGAGAAAAAGGTTGAAATATAGAAGAAAGAGGGGCGCCTGGGTGGCTCAGTCATTAAGCGTCTGCCTTCGGCTCAGGTCATGTCTTGACTCCCGGGATTGAGCCCCGCATCGGGCTCCCTGCTCAGCAGGAAGCCTGCTCTCCCTCTCTCACTCCCCCCGCTTGTCTTCCCTCTCTAGCTGTGTTTCCCTCTGTCAAATAAATAAATAAAAATTAAAAAAAAAAGAAATATAGAAGAGAGAATAAATATCAATATAGAGCATGTGAAAGGTTGGGTGGGAAAGTTGAATAGGTTAGTGTCTACCATGAGGTGTTTCCTTAGACTTCTGGGATTCAGAAGAAAAGACTAATTCATAATTAGAGGCAAGGATGTCAGCATGTATTAGAATTCATTAGTTTGGCTTTAATTTCTATGTTTCTGGACTCTTGTGAGAACTTAAAACTATCTTCCAGTTTTAACAATTTCGACCTAGTACAACATGAAAGGTTCATGCTCTGCTACAGAGGATTATTCATTGTTTATTGCCTCATTTAACTCATATATTCTTGGGCTGACTTTATTAGTTTCTTCAGTCTCTAAATAATATGATTAGAAGAGTCATAACCAATGTTCAATTATCTGACCATGCCACAGTGTCCCTTAAAATTCATCTCCATAGGGGCTCCTAGGTGGCTTAGATGGTTAAGCATCTACCTATGGCTCACGCCATGATCTCAGGGTCCTAGGACTGAGCCCCATACAGGGCTTCCTCTTTGGCAGGAATCTACTTTTCTCTCTCCTCTCTCCCCCACCACTCATTCTATCTCTCTCCCTCCACAAATAAAATCCTTAAAAAAAATAAAAAAAATTCATCTTCATAAACTATCTGGCTCACCTGACAGTAGGCTCCCACAACAGAAGTTCTTTTAAATAAGATTAGTGAAGGGTCCCTGGGTGGATCAGTTGGTTAAACAGCTGCTTTCAGCTCAGTTTATGATCTCAAGGTCCTGAGATCCAGCCGCATGTTGGGAATCCCTGCTCAGCAGGGAGTCTACTTCTCCCTCTCCCACTCTCCCTGCCCCACTCATGCATGCTCATGCTCTCTCTCTCAAATAAGTAAATAAAATCTTAAAATAAATAAATAAATAAATAAATAAATAAGTGAAAATGATAAGATGGTCACAAAAATAAATACAGAGAACAATAAAATATAAAGACTTTCTCATGAATGTTGATGAGATTTATAAAAATTATTAAATTATATGAAAATTATATGCATTAATAAAATATGGTCTTCTCCTAGCTTCTGAAAAATAATTTTCAAATTTATTAGGCCTTATATTTTGACATTTCTAATTCAGTATTATTCTTTTTTTTTTTAAGATTTTATTTATTTGTTTGATAGAGAAAAACACAGCTAGAGAAGGAACACAAGCTGGGAGACTGAGAGAGGGAGAAGCAGGCTTCCCGCTGAGTAGGGAGCCTGAGGCAGGACTCGAACCCAGGATCCAGGATCATGATCCTGAGCTGAAGGCAGAAGCTTAAGGACCGAGCCACCCAGGCACCTCAATTCAGTTTTATTCTTAGGAGTATGGTATACAACAGATAATGCAATCTGAGAAAAGGCAAGAGACAATTAAGTTGTAACTATTCCAAATCAAAATTATCAATATACAGCTTGTTTTTAAAATGGAATTATATTCCAAATTAAAAAAAAAACCTATCTAAATTAAAACATTGGTTTGCATGTGTATAGGGACAGCCTTAATCAGAGACATGTACAGAGATAAAAGGAATTTAACATGTCAAATAGTCTAATTAAGTTTTTCTAAGTTGAATATAATTTTAAAAATATATTCAAATGGCTCCTTACTTAATGAGGTCAATGCTTCCTTTACATCCTTCCCAATTCTTCAGAAATTCGAATCCTATCTTCTGCAAAGTAGCCTACTTATAATGTTTAAGCAATATAAATTATAAAAGTTTATACAAGAAGTATTTTATATATGATGATCATCAACAAGGTGAAACTCTTTACTCAAAAAACAAAAATTAATGGAAAATGTTCCAACTTAGGAGAAAGCAAAAGAATGGGAGAAACTACATAGTGGTTTCTTTTCTTTTTTTTTTTTTTTTAAAGATTTTATTTATTTGACAGAGAGAAACATAGCCATAGAGGGAACACAAGCAGGGGGAGTGAGAGAGGGAGAAGCAGGCTTCCTGCCAAGCAGGGAACCTGACGTGGGACTCGATCCCGGGTCTCTGGGATCATGACCTGAGCCGAAGGCAGTCGCTTAACCAACTGAGCCACCCAGGCGCCCCTACATAGTGGTTTCATATTCCTACTGGTAGGTAATTAGCTGATAAATGAATATTTGTTGGCCTAGCTATATGCTAGTTATTGGTGTGGGAGAGATGCAATAATGTAAGTCATGCTACTTCCAACTAATCTAGCTAAGTCATAATTAAGGAATGATGAGAATACAAAAAATGGCATTAATAATAAAAGCCCCATGAACAAAAATTCTTTGCTTGACAAACTGTAGTCAGGCTCCTGAAATTTCTCTTAGGCTCATCTGTGTGCTTTATAAAATTCAGTTTTAGCAAGAATGCTTCTAATGATATCTGATGATCCTTGATATCTGATTAGGCTCCTCATCTTCCACCATCCCTCAGCTGATGATGTCTGATAACACTGGCCTGTCTTCAACAAAGAATACTGTTAGGTTGGTTTAGCCAGAATCCTCTCTTCCCTGTGACATTTTTTCTTAGTAATTTTCCATCCACTGACTCCCACCCTGATCCTTAGCTATAAATTCCCACTTGCACAAGCTGTACTTTGAAGGAGCCAAATCTCTCTTCTATTGTAAAATCCCATTGCAATGGTCCCTATACCTCCTATGATAGTCCTGAATAAAGTCTGCCTTATCATCTTTAACAAGTGTTACTGAAGCAGTTTTGTTCTTTAATCCCATGCAGCAAATGTATGTTTTCCATCACACTGTACCCACCATGTATACCGCCATATAACCATATACACCATCATATTACTATGGTATACATGGCTCACCTGGCCAAACTTCAGTACCCCTGGGTTCCAGCTTTGGATATATACCTGTGTGACATTAGACATGCCGCTTCTCTTTGAATCGTTTCCTGCTCTACAAAATGAGGGAGTTAAAGAAGACATCCTTGATAATCCTCATGTTCTCCTACTACTACTGTCTTAATATTCTATCATGTATGTAAGGTACAGGCAATAGATATAAGTATAAATATAATACATAAAATCACATTTTTGAACTTTATCAATGAAACAAGAAAAAATCAATTCCTCTCTGTTACAATTATGGGTAGTTCTATGGCTTTTTCAGACACATCCAATTAATACAGAAAAGATTCCCAAATCTGGGCAAAGGCCTAAGACACTATGTTTGGATCAAGTACATCTTAGGGAAGGAAAAATTTGGGAATATGATTTTCATTTTTATTGTTTTTATTTAAGTGTAATTTACTTAAATTGTTTTATCTTATAATCCCTTGCCTTATTTTCATTAGCTAATGAACACTATGGAATATTAAATATTTCATGTAGTAACAGAAAAGCATTAAGTAGAAACCTTTTAATGAAATAGCAATTTAGACATACCAGTAGTCTTTAAAATGTAATAATGCCATATTAAACATAAAATCTTTTTTTTTAAGATTTTATTTATTTATTTGAAAGAAAGATAGCAAGCAAAAGCAGGGTGGGGTGGGGGGAGGTTGTGGGCAGAAGGAGAAGAAGCAGGCTCTCCACTGAGCAGAGAGCCAGAGGTGGTTCAATCCCAGGACCCTGAGATCATGACCTGAGCCGAAGGCAGACCCTAAAATAACCATCACCCAGGAGCCCCTAAACATCAAATCTAAATCATCTTTTATTAGGATAAACTTCTAGAATATAAATGATTAGGTGTTTGGTAAAGGAAATCTTATATAGCTGAATGAAAAAATAATGTATAGACATTTAAGATAATATTTTATAGAAATAGTGTAAAAAATAACTGATAGTATAAATAAGTGTTAGTGACTGCAGAACTGAATATCCAACAAGGCTGCAAACACATAATAAGGGAGCCTATGCTTAGTAATAAGCCCCAGTATTAAAAATATAATGCCTTCCTCCAGACTTTTATAGGATTTTTCTTGTTCTCTTTAAAGATAAAGTATATTACTTATAAAATATTTTGGATAAAACATATTTTTCTTTTATTGATATTTTGCAATAATATTTATTTAGTTCTTATGTGTCAGACATTTTGTTTAGAGCTTTACATATGTTATTTTATTATATACAACCACTGTGCATTAGAAATGATTATCACCGTTCAAAAGATGAGGAAAGTGAGGCTTAGAGAGATAATTAAGTTGTCCAAGGTCACAGAGTTAATCAGTAGATGAGACTGGTTTAATAGTTGGGCCTGTATGATTTAAGCCACTATACGATGTCACCTTATTAAATATAAAAATTTATCACATATATATGTGGTATTCTTTAATCTTCCAGAAAATAATTTGTGTAAAAAATTTTATATACCTGTATTTTCAGAAAACAAAATATGAGCCTCCCTTTTCTTCATTAATTTGAAAAATGAGAGACCAACAAGTGTACATATTTGTCTAACAGATCTGTATAAATATGTACATGATTTAGTAAGTAAGTACTAACTTTCATCCTAAATTTAGAACTGCTGCAGCTTGGAAAATAAGCTCTTATGACTAAAAAGCATTCCTTTCACATTAGCCCTTTCTCTAAAGACTGTCAAAGTAGATCAATCCATTTTAATTGGCATATTAAATGTGCTAGTCTACTTCTCAGATTCAAAGCCTGGGTGTCACTGAAAATGATAAATGTGAAACTGAATTCTCTCAAGGGTGCTTCAACACACATGATCTGCTCTATCATGATAATTATGTATAAATGTAAAATACTGCTTCAAGTTGCTGACCAAAAATACTCATATTTTATTCACTTGTACAATGGCAAAAATACCTGGAACTCTCCAAGGACCTCATGACAGAACATCACTCCTTGGGGAGGTAGGGGTTCCTAAAGCCAAATCCTTTGGTTTAGAAGGGGAAATCTCCTTGTAAAATGGCTCATTAAATAAAAGGGGTTAGAATAGGACTAAAGGGTAAGGTTTTCTTCAAAGATCAACAGACATTTAAAAACTGTTAGTAGATTCAAAACAGGAAGGGGGGAAATAGGAAAGTCATAAGTAAGTTCATAAATTTCTTTATATTTTTGAAAAAAATATTTTTTTCTCAGAGTTAAATGCCAGGAATGTAAGTAGGCCCAAGGGGTTGGACCAAAGCAGGAGCATAAACTGAGACCCTCAGTAGGTTCATTACAATAACACTGGATCATAATATTCCTATACACCTTTATTTTGGGCCAAAAGCCTTGCTTTTTTACTCAGATCTATTTTTCTTCTCTTACATTTCAGCCATAGCTAAAAGAAGTCTTCATCTTGTTGATGAAATATTTCATATCTCATGTCTATTACTGGAACTTTTAATTTTAATAAGTTCAGTGGGTTAATTAGAATGATGGCATTAAATTTATTTAAGCTCATTTTTTTTTAACTCCCAATTTAACATTTTTCACAGTTCTGGATATTTTTGATCAAGGCATTTAATTTTCATTGCCCATAGTATAAATACTAGTTGATAGGAAACTCTCATTTTCCTTAAAGACTACAGAATAGAACCTCTGTGTAGCAATGGCATATGCAAGCTAGGCTTTCAGAAGAATTTTTGATGCTTTGACTATTTTATTCTGTTTTATTATAATAATCACAAGAACTTCTGTTGAGTACTCAAATTTATTCCCATGCTTGTAGATAAATTTGGCGTCCCACACAAACACTTTCTTTCCTTGCCAAGCTAATGAAGTGGAGTTTTTTTTTTTAATCCTTTAAATAGAAATTATGTCTCAAACTGACTACACTATTTGGGAGCATTAGAATGAACTGAACCAAATAAAACTGGGCCTCATGCAAAATTTCCTTAAATCACCTAAGGTTAATAAACCTTTAAAAACTGAATAGATTTGAAACAAGAATAGAGAAGGGAAGCAGGTATAAATCCATATTGTAGGAGTACTATATAATGAAATCTACTAAATTAGGAGAGGCTTATAACCTTTCTTGGATTGGAACAAACTCAGTTCCTGAACAGATGGTATTCTACCATTTAATCACTCTTTAACTCCCTACAATCTGGCTTCTGGGCACACTATCCACTAAAATCTCTCAAAGGTTACCAATAACCTAGGATCATGGAAGCCGGCAACACAAGTGCTAGGAGGAATTTTAAGAATCAAACCCAGCCAAATAATTTTATAGATTAGAGAACTGTACCCCGGATATATTAGGATACCTTCCCCAAGATTACCCCACAGATGAACCATGCAAGGTCTGAAGACTCACACCTGGATTTCTGCCAGTGCTGTGCTATTCCTCCCAGGCAACTAGGTCGTTTGCCTTCTTGAACCATTGTCTCAAAGTCAAAATCCTCCACACTTTCTCACCCAGTGATGCTGTTTTACCTTCTTGGTAGATTCATTCGTTCTGCCCTTCTTCTGAACATCCCTTTACTCCAACATCTGCACTCCCCATACCCTGGCAAAGAACTAAGCTTCAGGCCTGGCCTTCAAGGAATTGTCTGTTCTCATAGTTTCAGTTTCCACCATGAACCAAGTAAATAACAACACAACCTCATACCTTTTCTTTTAATTAACTACTGGGCACCTTGATTAACTACCATGCCTGAAGTGAAACTATCAAAATACAAATAAAAGTTGCTAACATTTGGGGTGCCTAGGTGGCTCAGTCCTTAAGCATCTGCCTAGGGCTCAGGTCATGATCCTAGGGTCCTGGGATTGAGCCCCACATCGGGCTCCCTGCTCAGTGGGAAGCCTGTTTCTCCCTCCCCCACTCTTCCTGCTTCTATTCCCTCTTTCACTGTCTCTCTGTCAAATAAATAAATGTGATTTAAAAAAAAAATAGCTAATATTTGTTGACTGTTTAACTATAAACCAGGAACTGTTCTAAGCTCTTAAACTGTATTAACTCTTTGAGGTAATATTCTGATTTTCACATGTAAGGAATCTAAGGTACACAAAGGTTAATCAACTTGCCCAAGCTTGGACTCAAACCCATTGATTGTGTTTCCAGAAGCTGTGATCTTAATTGTTTCACTAGGCAGAATGTCCAGCAATAAGAAATATTCCATTTTATACTCTTGAATATTAAAATAACATTTTAATATCAGAGTACTTTTTGTCTGTGACTCTTCCTTTGATATTGGAATGGCTTATTTATGCAAAAATTCTGTAGCAGTCAACATCTCTTTCAATAAACAAGCTTAATTTTTCTCAAACTGCCTTAAAAATAAAGGAAAAAAAAACTCAATTCCTGGTTGGCTTATGCTATTACCTGTTAAATAAGTTAGTTTCAGATAGAATCCTGCAAATCCTGCCATAAAGAATTAAGTGTGTTTTCCTATTTTACCAGAAATCTTCTGTGTTCTGATTAGTATAACATACATTTTAAAATAAAGTCCATTTGCTATACAACTCCAGAAATCCACCACCCAGTTGCTATAAATGGATGTCCTCTACAGAGTTACCTTATTCCCAGTAGACAAGTACAGTATAGAATACAATGAATCAGTGAAATGTACGTGGTCAGCTGCTTAGTTTGTGCAGTAATTAGACGTCTTCCAAATATGAAGGAGCAGCAAAGGCTGGAAACAAACACATCTTCATTATCTCACATTAAAATAGCAGAGGCACTATAGTGTGAACAATGAAAATCTCATTCACAGATAATCAGTAGGTTGCCAGCACCAGAATTACCTAGGCAACAGAAAATGATGGACCCCAGTGGAAAACAAGTTAGGGAGAAAGTAGAGGGGACTAACCACTCAAAGAAAAAAGCTTGCTAACCTCCTGAAAGTGCTTTCCTTTGGATAAGGAAGAGGTAAATACCTAGTAAAATTACTATTGGTTAGACTTGTGCACTTGGTCTCATCCTAATGCTAACAGGAAGAAGAAATTAACAATTAGACCCCCTTTACAATGATAAATGTTATATATAATGTATCCCAGTCTACATTTTGTACTAATGTAACATCTTTGCACTTGATTTTCAGATCATTTCCACAGGCCTCTCAGTGTTCTAAAGGCACAGATGCAACTATTTTTTCTGTGATGTGATACTAAGGCAGCTGCCGAGGAAACAAGCTACTTCCTCTGTTAACTCCTTCACACCATTATGAAAATCACTGCTACCATTTGGCATCTCTTCCTCCTTTCCTTCTTCAGTTAACACCTTAATACTGGTTCTGCCAGTTGACAAAAGTGTGACCTTGGAAAAATACAAAACCTCTCTGAGACTCACACTATCTATCTGCAACACTGGTATAATAATATTTATTTCAGAAAACTGTTGAAATCACACAAAATATTATAAAATAATTTGAATAGTGCCTATAAACAGGACCACAATGAATAGTGATTATATTCATCTTTCTCACTTCCTTTACCTTGCCCTAGAAGACAAAGAATGTGATGCATTCTCTGTGCTGAGGACTACTGCCAGAGATTCAGGCTTGTAAACTAACAGCTACAGTAGTGTGGCAAGTGCTGTAACATTGAGTATGGAAAGGACTATAAGAAAGCAGGCTTAATGGAATAGTTTCCAAACCCACAAGACTTGTTTTCAGGGAATAATCTATCAGATAATTGGATAATATGGTCTTTTGTATAATTTATCTTTCCCAAATCAAATGTGACATAAGAAAGCAGGGGATTGAAAGAATCAATAAGATCGATAAACCATTGGCCAAACTAATCCAAAAGAAAAGGGAGAAGACACAAATTAACAAAATCATGAATGAAAGGGGAGAGATCACAACTAACACCAAGGAAATAGAAACAATCATCAAAAATTACTATCAACAACTATATGCCAATATGTTTAACAACCTAGAAGAGATGGATACAT